>JAWQFY010000168.1:0-48581 GCA_037055185.1 Capillidium rhysosporum | reverse complement strand
ATTTAAATATACTATTTATCTTTTTATAGTAAATAATATTTATTAAAAGTTAGTTATTAATAAAATATATAAATAAAGCTATATATTATTTAAAATATAAAAATATTAAAAAAAAACTATTTTTATTAACTATAAAATAGTATAATTATAATAAAAGCTAATATTATATTTTAAGCTTATTATAAAAAATAAGTAAAAGTAGGTAAATAATATTAGTAAATACTAATAAAAGTAAAATTTTAATAATATTATACTTAATCTTTTTATAGTATTATTTTTAATTAAAGCTACTAAGTTAAAAAAATAAAGTAAGCTATTAAAGCTTTAACTGTACTTTATATAATTATTTAAAAAGGTACTAACTTTTTTATAGCTATTAAAGTCAGCTAAGTAAGCAAATAAAGCTTTCTAAAAATAGTTTACTCTACTAATTCTAAATATTTATCTAATTTTATTTTAAATTTTTATTAAATATTAAGGCAAGATAATAATATTTAATTATTAGTAGTTATTTAAGTTAATATATTAGTTTTATTAGTAAACTAAAAATTAAATTAAATATTAAATTTATTTTTTATTTTTAAAATTTTTTACAAAAAGTTAAGTTTACTAACCTTTTCTTTATAGAGTTTTAAAGTTTGAAACTTTAAGTTGTAAGTTTAATTTTATTAAACAAAAGTACTATTTTTCTCTTTATTTAAAGTTAACTCTTTAGTTGCTTTTAAATAGTATATTAAGCTTAAATACTCTAATATTATTATTACTATTTAGCTTTATTAAATAAGTAAATTAATGTTTTTTAAAAACCTTTTTTAGAAAAAATCACATTTTTAGTATAAAATTAATAGGCTATTATTTACATTTTACTATTTTAGCTAGTAAAATAAATATATTATACTAAAATAATAAGTTATAATTTTTAATATTTCTTTTTACTTATAGTTACTTAATTAATTAATATTAATAATATCTTTTTATTTTTATTAAAATGTTTATAATAATTGGATATAAATAATAGCTTTAATAAATTTATTAAAAATTAGCTATTTAATTGTTTGAATTTTTTAAATTGTATCATATATAATATTATAATTATAGATCATTTAATTTAAATTTAAAATTTGTTTATACTTTCTTTAAGACTTTTTAGCAGAATTACTGATTATTATAGAAGTTTCTAAATTACTCTTTATTTGTTTATACTATAAAATATAAGAAATAAGCACTATAGTATGCTAATAAAGTTTAATCTTTATTATAGAAAAAACATATATATATATATATTTATACTCTTTTAAAGTAAGTAGCAAAATGTTTATACTTTATTATTGTTATAGATTTATAGGGTGGTAATAAAATAGATAAATAGTTGATCTTGAATAGTAGTATACAATGGTTATCATTATATATTGAATTTGTAGCTTAAATTGGAATTTCAATTAAACTTTTCAGTACTGTATGCTCTGTTTTTATTACTTTAGTAAAAAATTAATCTTGTTGTAATAAAATTAAAACTTTAAATTTTAGCTACAAATAGGTAATATTAAAAGATAAGTATTTTATATCATGGCATTTATAATTAGGCCAATAAATCTATGCCTAATCTGTAATAGTGATCAAATTAAGTTTTAATCAGACATCACCTCTAATCTAGCAAATATTATTAAATATATACTTAAAAAATTACTATAAGAATTTGTGCTTCATGATGCTTCAAATATGTATTTAAAAATTGATGAATCTAAAAGAAAATTTTAAGTAAAGTATTGGGTTTAAAGTAACCTCTTTATCGTTCTTAAAAGCTTTTGGTTCACATAAATTAGAATCTAGATTGTACCATTGGTTGCTATTTAATTTTTTTAATGGAAGCCAATGTCTACCGCTTATCAGTCCTAATTTAGATGCGAAATATCTCCAATACTCGGGCTGCTTAAAATTTATAATAATTCCGTAAAGATTAGCATCTTCTAAAGAAATTTCTTTGACATCTTCATTTTATAAATAAATAATATAATATATATATTTACTTTTCCTCGAATCGAACCAATCAACTTTGAGTTGAACTTGTTGGAAAGCTTTTATTAATACATTTATATCATAATCACCAAATCCTCTAAAATAATTAGTTTCTAAATTTAAAAATTATACATTGTGTTCTTTAGCATATTGAAATTAGACCCGATATTAAAAGTAGTTGTATTTTCAAAATTGGAGCTCTCTAATAAAAGTTCTTTATGAATCTCATTAAAATCATCAGATGTAAATTTAGGCTCTTGGAGCTAAATAATTAAAACGAATTAAATAAATAAAATTTAGAATAGTTATGTACTAAATTATTGATGCAATGCTAATATACAAGATAAATGCTTAAGTATAAATATATATATATTTAATAAATTACTATTGCACATAATTGATATTTTTGTTTTTCGTGATAAATCATAGTGTTATTTTCATTACTTGAAGTCATTTTTGAAATAAAGTTTAATATTTATAAAGCTACAATTTAAAAATGGCCCCAGGTATTGGAAACAAACTTGACTTCTCTTATATAAATCTAAACCCCTATGTTATATTGACGGCAAATTAAAATCAACCAAAGCTATAGATTATTTGTAAATTAGGTCATCATTAAGAGTTTAGAAGAGCCCATTTTGTTGAGCTCAACAAGGTTTAAGCTTTTTAGAAAAAATGGAAATGAAAACTGAGATAGACAAGGCTGCTGAGCTGATACTTTATTTTTTAACGATGAATAAGGCGCCTATAAGCGAGCAACAAACTGAATCATTTCGCACTATTTTTATCGAATTATTAGAAGAACGACTCAATGGTCATTGGTATATAGAGGATCCAGAGAGAGGCAGTGCGTATCGTGCTATAACAATATACAATGGGATTCTCGATACTATTTTAGTGACATCTTTTGAGAAAGCTAACATACCGGACCAATATCTTTACGACTATATGCCTCAAGAATTAGTTGTTTGGGTTGATCCTTACCTGGTTTCTTATCGTATTGGTGATAATGGTGGTTCAATTATTTATCATGAAGATAGGTCTAAAGGAAAGTTAGCCATCCTTATAAAGGAGAAAGCTGCCAAATCGATTAAGGTTACAATTAGGGATAGTTCATCTTAAATAATTTTTGAAAGTGAGTATATTTTCATAGGTTTTAGAAATTTGGTTTGCATGAAATTAATTACCCAGAGGCACATACTTTTTTTCACAATGTTAAATTAATAGTTTAAGTACATTATTTCTTAAATATATATCATTTTTAAATGCACATTATTTAATATTTATTAGTAGTATTTTAAAAGCATGGTAAATAGAATTTAAAATTGAAAATGTTATTGTATCTCCATTGTATTTTTAAAATGTTTGATATACCCCTATATTTATAAGAATTTTAGAGGCTAGAATATTTCACTTAGGTGAGAATTATATAGTAAAGTAAATAATACTTATGTACTTTATCAATTGCAACTATAGCTTTAATATATTAGCTGTTAATTTTAAAATATTTTACTATTATATATATATATGAAAGGGAATTATATTTTTATTAAAATAGTTTTCAAAAAATTAATACATAATGTAAATCTAATATTATATGTTTTTTAATAATCATTTTATAATAAGTTGGTATTTAAAATAGTATACAATTTAAATTTATATTACTATTTTAGTATTTTTAATAATAGCTTTATTGCTTTTATTTTTAAAAAGAAGCAATTATTAAAATAGCTAAATAACTTTAAACTTTTAAATAATGTTTTTAAAAAGTAGCTACTTTTAAAGTTTAATAGTTATATAGATCTAAGATTTAGAATATAGAATTTTAAAAAATACTAATATAAAATAAAAATATTATATAATAAGATAAATATTTTTAAATTAATTATTACAATTTATATACTTTAATACAATTTTAATAAATTACTATTATTACTATTTAAGATAAAAAATTTAATAAATATAGTAAATAAATATAAAAAATAATAGTTATACTTAATAAATATAATAAAAAATATTATATTATAACTTTTGAAATACTTAAAATTATTATAACATTAAGTTAAACTTAAAAAATATCAAACTATATAAAGTTGTCTACATTACTAATTATAAAGTTTTTTTTTAGAGTAAAGCTAAATAATAGTAATTTAATAATAGAAAAAAGTTAGTTTTATATTAAGAATAAAATTATTTTTTATAATTAATTAAACTAAATAATTATAAACTTTTTTAAAACTAATAACTAATAATTAAAATTAAAGATTGAAAATAAAAAAATTAAATTAATAACTAAAATAAAAACTAATATAAAATATAAAGAAAAAAAATACTAAATAAAGTATATAGTACTAAAATAGTATATAAAAAAGCAATAAATTTAAACTAGTAAAAATAAAGTTTATTAAAATAGCTATAATTAAAATAATAATTAAAATTAAAAGACATAGGTTTTTATTATATAAAAATATATTATTAATAATTAATTTACTTATACTTTTAAATAATTAGATAGATACTTAATTATTTTTAGTTATTTTTAGTTTTAATTTTAGTTTTAATATAACTATTTAGTTATTACTATTTAATTTAACTATAAGTTTAGCTTTTATTTAGATAATTAATTAATTTACTAGCTATTTAATTATAAATTTAAGCTTTTAAAGTAAATTTTACTTTACTACTAGTAGTTTAAATTATATTAAACTGTATAAATAGCTAAAAATAAAATATATAAAAGTTAAAATTAATTTAAAAAAAAAACTAAATTATATTTTTTATATTAACTATATAAATAATCTTATAGCTATTTTTAAAAAATATTTTATTTAGTTTTTTTTAAAATAGATATAATAAAATATTAGAAAAAAAAGCTAAAAAAATAATCTAATAATAAAATAAAAAATAATAAAAGATAATAATAAAAAAGTTAGCTATAAAAATAAAATAAAATCTAATAAAATATTTAAAAAAATAATAAAAATAATAGATATTTTTATTACTTTAAATAAAATAATTACTTAATTATTTTTTATACTTTAGCTTTTAATATTAATAAATAAGTATTTACTTATATATATTAAATAATAAACTTAAAAATACTAATTTAATACTGCTTTATTATTTAATTACTTTTAAAAATAAATAATTTATTTATATTTTTTATATATTAATTATTACTAATATATAAAGTTAAAACTTTTTTATAATTATTTATTTAAAAATATTTATATTAAAAAAAATCTAAAAAATTTAGCTTAAAATATATTTACAAATACTAAAAAGCACTTATTAACTAAACTTTTTTAATAGTTATTAATAAAAATAAATATATTTATAAAAAGTTTAACTATTTTTTATAATTATAAATTATAAACTAGTATTTATTATTTTTAAAATTTTACTAAGTATTTATAAAATTTTAAATTATTTTTATTAAGCTATTAGTACTTATTTTATTTTTGATATATAAATATAATTTAACTTATTTTTATTTTAAATAATAGTAAAGCTTAAACTAATAATTTAAAATAATAAATATAGTTTATTTTTAAATATTATTTAATATATTTATATAGTAATTTATTTTTATTAAAAGTTATTAAATTTATATTTTTACATTTTAATAATATTTTTATTTTAAACCCATTATATAATCATATTTTAATTTTTTTATTAATTTATTTATTTAAAAAAAAACTATTATTTTATTTATTTTTTAACTTTATATATATTTTTTACTTAGTTGTATACATTATTTTTTAAAAATTTATTATAAAATAAAAGCTTTTTTTATTAGATTTAAAAATTTTTCAGATTTTAATTTTTAAAATTTTGACTATAATTTTTATTTAATTTTAATAAATTTATACTAGTGATAAAAATTATAAAAATTTGTTTATTAGATATTTTATATATAGTAGTTAACTAAAAAAACTATTTTTTATAATTAAGTTAGATTTATAGCTTATTGTAATAGTTATTACTATTAGAGCAATTATAGTAAATTTTTTTTATAAAAAAGCAAAATAAATCTTTGTTATAATTTAATAATAATAAGATATAAATTTTTAAAAAATTAAATTAAAATTGTTTGTAAATAGTTAAATAGATAATAGCTAAAATAATATAACTAAAAGTAAGGTAATTTAAATTACACTTTACTTTAAATATTAAATAATATTAATATAATGAAAAATTCTTATAATACTTTTAAATTATTTTTTATAAATAATAGTTATATTTAAAATTAAAATATTTTATTTTTTAGATATTTTAGATTAGTTACTTAAGAATTACCAATATCTTATTTTTAATACTATTTTTAAGTGCTTTTAATTTACCTTTTTAATAAATATAACCTTTAAAAATACTTATATTACTTACTTTTTAGTTAGGAAAAAGTGTTATAACAATATTTCAGTTATTTAATTAAATGTTATTGTTAGTTACTATCTATATTCTTCCATATTTTGCTAATTACAATATACAAGTATTTTTTATTTTCTTTGTTATCCAATATACTTGCAAGTATATAAAAGATATTTATTCTATCTGATTGTTTATCTTTTTGTTGTACTTTACATGCATTGCTGTTTGGTACCGAGCCTTAGGTTAGCATATTATAATGCTAAGCTAACTCCCCTACATATCTTATCATTTGTTTTGTAAACAGTTTATAAATAAAATGAATCTTGTAAAGCTACAACTTATAGTTTTAATAAAGGTGCTACTACTGCTTCTGCTACGGTAGTATTTAGAATTTTTATTAATTAGACTCACTTTTTACATTTAGCTTAAATTATAGCTCATCTTTGAGCCTCAATTGCAAATTATTATGGATTACTAATATTTTTTAAGCTTCTAGTTTTGAAATTGAGTAAATGAAAGGTACGTTTATTGTGTTAGAAAGCTGTCCGTCCCTCTTCATTCTATTTAGACTTAACTTGATCGCTTAAAGTAGGTATATTTACCACCACACCTGATACTGCCGCTTTAACTACTGGAGAATATTGGTTTCAAATTTAACCTAGAGTAGCTTCAATAACAAACAAAATAAGTTTCAAATGAACAGTATTTTTTTGGGAAATTCTACATTAGATTCTAATAAATAGTTTACTTTAATTAAGTAATTTTTACGAAATAGTTATACTAAGTTTAATGGAATATACCAACTAAAGCTCATAACCTAGCAAATAAGTAAATGGGATGTGCAGGATCTGTACTTTAAATTTCCTCACTTCTACTTTCGACTTGAGCTTCGGAATCACTTATCACATTGTAGTTAGACTCGGTACGATTTTTATATAGAACATAATGTTGAATTAAGAAAAGTATATCAAATCCAATAGATAAATTTCCTAAAAATCTAAAAGAACGATTAGTTGAAAAAAAATTCGTTATAGTACAGTTTGGCAGGATTCTAATCATAAATATTAATGTTTGCAATGTTTAAAAATGTACCCCAAAAACACCAGACCAGTTCGAATCTTTGTAAGCGTCGATGAATAGTTGAAAAATGGATAGAGTACCACCTGTAAAATCCTACACGATTAAAGATAAACAATTTGATAAAAAATGAATCAATGTACCAGAAGGATGTTGTGTATACTCCAACCAACAGTTGATTTCCTTTGATAGTTCAAATAAGCCTAAATATATTTTAAATTATAAAAAGGCAACTATAGCATTTACCTGTGGTACATATTTTATAATTGAAATGACTAATTTTATGTAACTAAAGAAATATACAACGTCTAACCATTTAATCCAACTAAATACACCGACAACTATTGAAAAAAACAATGCTAGCGAAAATGATTTTAAAAGTTTTTGAGCAAACGATGATAAAATTTGATCGGGTGTTTTCTAATTAAAGAGATTAACAAGTTAAGTAAACCTAAAAATACTTGGTAAATAAAGGTTTGATATAATGTGAACGAAGAAATAAAAAATGCATGTAAACTGAATACTACATCATTTATCTGAACTAAATTGCTTTTATCTCCATTACGGCGTTTATACTCATCTTGCACCGAAATTGAAAAAAACATGGTCAAATTGTAAACCTAATAGATAAATGTTAAATCAGGGTTGACTAGTAAAGATACCGAGTAACAGAAAAACCCAAATACGTTGTAGTATAAGAAATCTAACGATAAACCTTGAACGCTAAACCAACGTTGGTAAATCGTAATTGATTGAAATAATACCTTTTACGCTTAAAATTTAAAAGTGCTTGAGGGTAGAAACTAATTGACCAAGCTAGGAAATAACTCTATCAACTTTAAGTATTTATTATAATAGCATGTTACCCATCCTAATGTGTATGATAATATATCCAAAGGTGTTATCGACATTGAAATTATTTTAAATTAAAGATGAATATGGTTGATTTTAGAAACCTTGTAATATGTAAATCAAAAATCGATGGATTGTGGTTAAAATCAGTCTCACACAAGTTCTGATTAATTCCCGTTAAACTAAGTTAGTTAACGTCATTCAACTTGTAACAAAACCGAAAACATAACTTTTTTTAAACTTAATACTACATAACAAAAACATTTCAGCTTACAACTAAACAAATATTTTAAATGATTAATATAAGCACAAACCTACTTTAATACACTTAAAGTAACTATTATTACAGTCTCCTCTGTTGCTGCCTAGGAATGTACCCTATCAATAAAAATGCAGTATTGCATTATTGAAGTTGTATTTTAATAAGATATAGAAAAATAAAAAAAATTTTTTTTTTCTAAAATCTATTACTAACTTAAAATAAAAAAGTATACATAGTATATTATATTTTAATTAATAAATTTAATCTTTAAATTAGTATAGTAAGGAACTATTAGTATTGTTATAAAAATGAATTTATAGACAGATATTTTTAGCTAAGTATATTATGTTAAAATATATTTTTATAAAATGTAGATATATATTTGAAAGTATTTCTACTACTTTAAGGCAGGCATACCCTTTAAATAGTAAAAAAAATGTTTTATCAATTAAAAAATATTATAAGTAATAATTATTAAGTTTAATAACAATTTAAAAAAAATCTTAAATTATTATTCATAATTTTATAAAGTATATTAATATAATAGTAAATATATTATATATTAAAAAGTGTATATTAATATATTAATAATATATTAAACAATTTACAATTATATGTATTTAAATTAAAGTATATTTTTATATATAAATATTTAAAAGTAAATAAAAAATTATATTTATAGCTTTTTTTTACTATATAAAAAATAATTTTTATTTATATTAAAGTATATTATATTTTAACTTTTTAACTACTTTATTAAAACTTATAGCTATAAATCATTATTTTTTTAAATAGCTTTTATTAATATAAGCTAAGTATACTTAATATAATTTTATAAATAAATAGTATTTTTTTACTATAATATATATATAAAATAAAATATAATTTTTATAAATCTTTTTATTACTATTTTTAATTTTATATTAATTTATATAATAATATTATATAAATTTAGATATTAATATTAAAATAATTAAAATACTTTTTATATACTATTATATAATATATTTTTAGTTTAAAAGATAAGCTTTTAAGTTTATTTAAGCTATTTTAATAATATTTTATAGTATTAAAGTTATATTTTAATTTTTTACTTAGTTTATAATTTATTAAATAAGTTAAATTAAAATAGTTTTTTAAATTTTAAAAAGATATTTTACTATATAAAGTACCATTATAGCTATATTTTAATATATAATATTTTTATTATTTATTTAAATTAATTATAAGCTTATATATATATAGCAGTTATATTTTAAATAATAGAAATTAAATATTTAACTTTTAAAGTAATACTTTAAGTATATTTTAAATAATTACTAACTATATAAATATATTATATACTAAAATATAATTTATATTATTATTTAATTATAGTAATTTTTATAGCTTTTAACTTAATTTTTACTATTATATTTATTTAGTAAATATATTTTAAGCTATTTTATTTTATTTATTATATAATAAAAACTATAATAAATTAAAAATAGTATATTAATTTTTTTTTAAATATATTATTAAATATATGTTTTATAACTCTTTTTATAATATTTTTATTATTTAAATTAAATATAAAATATAGGTTATTATAAATATAATATATATAATAAAGTAATATAAAAGTAAAAAAGTATAGCATTACTTACTAAATAAATATACTAATTAGTAAATTAAAAATATAAGAAATTAAATTATTATTATTATATATAAAATTTTAAAAAAATATTAAGCTATATAGTATTAGTAAAATATTTATAATAAGTTTATTAATAAGTTATTAAAACCTAACTACAAATAAAAATAAAATAAAATATAATTAAATTAAATTTTATAAAAAAAGTTTATTTATATTAAATAATAAAAATACTTAATTTTAAAGTTATAATGCTAAGTTATATACTTTTAAATATTTTAATAATTACTAATATAAAATAAAGTTTTAATAATTATTAAAATTTTAATTGTTTTAGTTAGAAAAAAAATATATAATAACTTTAAAGTAAAAAAAAAATTTTTTTTAAATTTGAATATTTTTTATTTAATAAAAAAATAAAATTAATTTATTAATAATAAACCAATTTTTTTATTTTTAGCTAATTTTATTAAATTTTATATATTTTTTAAATTTAAAAATAGTAAAGAATTTATTTTACTATTATATATTTTTATCTTTAATTAAATTAATTTAAACTAGATTTTTATATAGTATTTTTCTAAAATTAAAAATTTTATTATAAAATAAAGTTAAATATATACATTTTTAAGCTAAACTTATAAAGTGTAAATTATTATTATTAATTATATAATAAATATGGTATTATTTTATAATATTACAATATTATTTATTTTAATTAAAAATTATATATTTATAGCTACCTTTTTTTAAAATAAAATAACTAAATATAAAAACTTATTTATTATATAAGTATATTAAAAATATATAACTTTTATATTAACTATATAAGTTAAAAATTTTAAATATAAATAGGTTTTTTATTAAACTATACTTTATAAAAAATAAATAGCTTTTTTAAGTATAGTAAAGCTATATTAATAATATAACATTTTTAATTATATTATTAAACATTTATATAATTTTTAAAGATTTTTAATTATTTTATTATATAGTTAAATTAAAATAAAGTATTTTAGCTTTATTTTTACTTTATAAATTTAAGTAGTAAAGTTAGTTTTATTTAAGTAATTATAATAATAAATAATTACTTAATTTTTATAACTAATATTTTTAATTTAAGTAAATTAAAAAAAAGTATTAGCATTAATTTATATAATATTTTTATAAAATTTATATAAATTTAATAAAAATATTTAAAATAACTATAGTTTTTTAAAATAGCTATATTAAATAATATAAAAAGTAACAAATATTAATTAAATTAAAGGGTAATAAAAGTTTATATAAAATTAAAACACTTTAACTTATAAAAGCCAAATATATATATTTAATAATTATTAATAAAATAATAAATAAAAATAATAATAATAATAATAAAAATGAATAATAACTAAAATAATTTTTTATCTATTATAAAATAAATAAAAAGTTAAATTAAAATTAAATTATTAATTTAATTTTAGTTTGATATAGTTTTAAAAAAATTCTAGCTTATATTTTTATTCCTTTTAATTATTATTATATAATTTTGAATATTTATTTTAGGAATTTTTAGTATAATAATTTACTAAAAACTAACTTTAATTAGCTATAAATAAAAGTCTAATTTATTACCTTTACTATTTTAATAATAAAAAAATGTTTATATACTAGTAATAAAATTCTAGAAATTATAAAAGTATTAACTTATTTTAACTATTTATCTTTTTATATTATTTTTTATATTATACTCTAACTATATTTTTTAGCTAAGCTAGTCACTTTCTAAATCCTATAATCTACTAATTTTAAAAAAGTAAACTTGTTATAACAATTTAGCTAGAGGTTATAGAGCTTTCCATATTAGTTATTAGTAGTTATAATTGATTTGTTAAAAGTTTTTATTTTATTAAATATATCAAATTATAATATAATATTAATACAACATTTTTAATAATATTAAAAAACATAAAATATATGGTAAAATAAAACTTAGTAGTTAATGTTAAGTTGTATCCAATATTTATAATTTTAATAAAAGTAAATAAGCAATTTTTTAACAAACTATTTTTTGTTAATCAATCTATTAAATAATTAGATTTCTTAAAATATTTAAATTAAAGTTGGTTATGTGAATTAAATTTGACGCAAATGTGATAAATTGCTCTGGTACTTCATATAAGTTAATACTATTTATATTGTAGTATTTAATAATACAATTCTCAATTAAAAAGATTCCTATAAAGTTAATAATATTTGTAAGCTTTTTTTTTACTATATAAAGGTTCGTTTATCTAATAAAAAAAATTTCTAATTGTATTATTAAAATATTAAAATTAAAGTATCTTTACAAAATTTCGAGGAGCGTGTAATGTTCAATTATTATAGAAATATAATTATATTCATCCTTTATAAACTAAGTAATATTTTTTTTGAGCCATAATATCTTCACATTGTTCGATTGATTGATCTTTATTTTTAATATAAATAATATCACTATTATACACCTTATTAAGAGGTAGGTTCGGAACAATTGTAACCAGAATTAGGTTGGCGAAAATTCTTACTATGCACATCAACTATCATCTGAAAATTAATAACTTAATTTATACTTAAACTTTGGCCTGCAGTATGAAAAAATAGTGATTTTAATTTAGGGTAGTGTTGAAGCTGGCTAATATCAGCTATAGTTGTTCCGAAAATTTTATCTATCAAAAATAAACTTTGGACGCTTAAAGTTCTAAATCAATTGGTATTCTATTTTCGATAGTAGCCATAATTATAATGTTCGAACTAAAAAAATTCAATAAATTAAAATTCGTTTCATACTTTTTTAAATATGTATTTGAACAAATTAAGTTTTATATTGAGAAAACGTTAACAATGTTTAAAATAGATAGAAAGTATATATATTAAAGTGTATAAATTCTTATATTTGCATTTTTTTATCATTTAAGTATACTTTCAAAAAAAGGTATTAACGGCATTTTATATTATCATTAAAATAAAAGTTTAATTTCTAAATCGATTCTATTATAAAATATTAAAAAATTAATTAAAAATAAAATTTTAATTAGACGTTAAATAACAAATTATTAGCTAATATAATCTAAAATTAAATTATAATTAACTTTTTAGATTTAAGTTCTAAAAAATGATACTAATAAATAGCTAATTTTTTCCTAAAAAATTAATTTTTAAAGGAATTAATTTGGTTGCCAAACCTTACCCGAATATAAATATAAATATAAATTTTTGTTGGTTTCGGAACAGCGTAACGCAAAGTTACGTAGTTTAGAAAATAAAATACTAGATTTATAAGCTAAAATTAATTGAACTGAATACTGCATAAATAAATATGGTATTCAAACATCTAATTGGTTCAATCGATCAAAGAAAGTGTTAGGATTGGTTCAATTCAAGTTATTAGAAACTTCTATAAACTCCTATTTAGAAACTTTTAATTAGCCCTTGTTTGGAATAGACTAATTTCATCTACCATTGGTAAATTAGTATCTAGTTTTAGGGCAAAAGTTTCTCGTACAAATTCTATTCCGCTTACAAATTCAGTTTTACATTACCAACTGTACCATATTGTAAAAAGTACATCCCTTTTGTTTGTAGACACTTTTATAAAGTAGATATAAGAATTTGACAACTGAACCTGGCTCAAAAAGTTTTACAAGAAGCGTAGTTTTTATAAGGTATTAAAAGTTTTGTTTCAAAAAAAAAAATGTCAATTATCGAGAGAATAAAAAGTTATCGTCCGTGGTACCACGTAAATGAGATACTGTACGGGTTAGGTGGTGTAGTATGGTTTATAGTGGGTAGTTATATAGTATGTTTAGCTAACGCGTACGAGGATTCTAACAACCCAAGTTTAAGGATCCCAGTTGATCAACGAACGCGGTTACCTGACCCGATTTTAGATTCTTTGTTTCCAGGTTATGAGAAATCTGGATTACCAGTTAATTTATCGGATCTATTAGTTAGAGCATCGGCAGCTTTAATTATAGCTCGAATTGTTTTAAATGGTAGAGGTACTTTATTAATGTTACGTAGGATAACTTACACTATGGGAACTACTTACCTGTTAAGAGCACCTTTCGTTGTGATGACAGTTTTACCTAACCCTTTGTTAACTTGCGTATCCGATATGAATCCTAACTACGCTTACTACGCTTTAGAACTTTTGATCCAAGCTAAGTTTTCTTGTGGGGATGTGATGTTTTCAGGTCATACTATTATGTTCATGACTTCGGTACTAGCTTACGTAGATTTCCCACTGTTTAACCACTATTACTACGTCTTAGTTCAAAACTTTATCTTTATATGTTATGGCTTTTTCTGTTTGTTTTCTTTAGTTATCTCCGCCTACCATTACACAGTAGATGTGGTAGTCGGTTTAATGATTACTCTTTTCATTTGGAAATCGTATATGTATTTAGCTACTCACGATACGTTCGATGACAGATGGTTCGGTAAAATTATTAAGTTTATTGACCGTGATCCTACTTTAGAATCTACTTCGAAGCGGTCTACCGAAGCTACCGTTATGGAAATGGTTTAAATTGCCTATTACTTTACCTACTTAGAACCTATACTTTTTCAACCCCTACCCGAACATTTCATTTCCCATTACCGCACTAATGTTTTTCTTAGAACCTTTCCTCTTTACTTTTAAGGATCTATTCTTAGTAGATTAAAACGATCTACTTTTTCTTACCACTTTTTAATAAAGTTTTATTTACCTTTTGTACTACTACCGCTCTTTTTACTTAAAATTCAATTAATTTACTTATATTAATTCATTTGCTTAATTTTAAAAATACTAACAATTTAAGTAAAAATGGTGGTAGTACAAAAGTTTGGTACAGTTTTATTAAATTGAATTATAAAGTACTTTATATCTCAAATAATATTCAACTTTTTATCTTTAATAAATAATTTATATAGTTGATCATTCATTAAAACTATTTAAAATTAGAAAGATATTCAGTACTTTAACTACTTTATTAATTATAATGTTAATAAAATGCTGTACATCTATTAAATTAAAAGTAAAATACTAAACAATTTAACTAAAAAATAGATAATTGTATTATTAGAATGTAGATTAAAATTTAAATTTTTTTCTAAAATAATATAGTTTAATTTATTAAACTAAGTTTACTTTTTTAAATAAAAAATTATCAATTATATAAAGTTTATTAATTTATACTTCTACTTTAAAATTTATTATAAAGTTAGGCTAATTATTTTTTTAAAGCTATTTAAATTTTATATTTAATATTTAATAATAAGTAAAAATATTTTATATATATAATTAAGTTTTTAAAGCTTATTACTTAATTAGTTAACTACTTTAAAAAACTAATAGCTATAGGAATTTTATAGCTAAAAAAAGAAAATATCTATAATAATAGCTAATATATATAACAATTTATAACAGTTTTTATTTCTAAGTTTATAAAAAAAATATTAGTATAAAAAAGCTTAAAAATTAATTTTATAAAAAAATTAGCCACTTTTAAAAACAGTTAATTTTTATTTATTTAGTTTTATATATAAATAAATTTTAAAAAATTTTAAAAAGTTTTACTAAAAGTTGGTTAAAAAATAAAAGTTTTAAAAAGTAAAAAATACTAATAAAAGTAAACTTGCTATTATATAGTAAATATTTTTTTTTTAAATTTAATATTATAACTTTAAAATTTTTTTATAACTATTTATAGTTTTTTTTAAATAATAGTTAAGTATTTTTATTTAGATTAAAATTAAAACTAAAAATAATATAAGTTAAAAATAGCTATATAATTAATATCTATAGCTAGTAGCTATAAATACTTATAACTTTAATTAAGCTAATATACATTTTTTCATTTTTTATTAAAAATTTACAAAAATATTATACTTATTAAATTTGCATTTACTTATATAATAAAGCTAATATAAGTTTAAATAGTTAGTATAACTTTTAAATACTTTTTTTTAAATAAATATTTTTATTATAAAAAGGTTACTTTTATATTTTATTTACTTTAAAATTTACTTAATTTTATAAGTAGTTAAAATATTTTTTAATAAAGCTAAAAAATAATTATACAACTTTATAATATATAATATTATAAATAAAACTATATATTTAATAAAAAAAATTAAAAAACTTACTTTTTATAATAAAGTAAGTTAAGCTAATATAAAGTTTTTAAAGCTTTAAATTTATTTAAACTAATATATATATATATATTTAAATACTAAATATATTTTATTATTTTTACTTTTTTTAAAATAAAGTTTTAAAAATAAAAGTTAAAAATTTAAACTTAAAACTATATTTTAAATACACTTTTTATAATTATTAAATGTATAATTATACTATATAATAACTTAATAACTTATAATATATACTTAATAATAATTTTTATAGTTATTAGCTTAATTTTCTACTATTATATTTATATAATATATTTTGTTAATGCTATTTTATTTTATTTTTATAATTGTATAATAATATAATTAGGTTTTTTTTAGTATATATTTATAATGTTATTATAATAATATAATTTAAAAAATTATAAATAATAGCTAAAAAATATATAAAATAAGTATCAGATATAATATTTTATAAATTATAATTTTTATATTAATTTTTTTAATATAGTAAAAATAATAAATTAAAACTTTAATATTAAAAGTATATTATTGCTATAATTTTTTACTAGTTTTTTTTAATATATATATTCAAATATAATAAAATAATAAAAATTTTTAATAAAGTAATTTAATTTAATTTTCAAAAGTTTATATAATTTTTAACTTTTAATATAATAAGTTTAAACTTAAAAAATTTTATATAAACTAAATATTTATTAAAAAGTTTTTATTAGTATTTTGTTTTATTAAAAGTTTATTTAAACTTTAAATAGCTTTAAACCTTATTTTAAATTTTTTTAACTATATAATTATAATTATATATAAAGTAGTTAAAAAAACTATTAAACTTTATTAAGTATTTAATTTAATAATAAATATATTAGTTTTATTATACTTTTAAATTAAAAATAAAAATTTTAATTAATTATAAATTTAGATAACAGTAAAATAAAAATAAAAATAAAGAATAAATAAAGAATATTATATAGTAATAGTATATTTTTAAATAGTTACATTAATAAAATTAGCTAAAAAAATTATAAATATAAATTAATAAAATTGAAAATATAGAAAATAAGCAAATAGTTAAAAAATAAAATAATTTAAAAAAAGTTTTTTAAACTTTTATAAATAAAAAAATATAATAATTTTTTTAAGTAAAAGTAAAATATATAACTATTAAAAAGTAAATTTAATATATATTTAAATTATTTTAATAAAAAATTTAGATTTTTTTTTAGCTTTTAATAAGCTAAAAAGTTTAAACTTATTTATTTAAATTAAACTTAACTAAATTAAAGTTAAATTTCAAATATTTATTTTTAGTTTTTAATTTTATAGCTAGCTTTTTAATTTTAATAAAAAATATACTAATATAAATTAAATTTTATAATAGAGTTCTAAATTAATAAAGTAGTTTATATTTTAATAAATTTAAAAAAATATATTTAAAGGTTATAATAATTTTTTTAGCTATATTTTTAGTATTTTTAGCTTTTTCAGTATTAAAATTCTTTAAATTTAAGAAATAACCTAGCTATTTACTATAATAGCTTTAGTAATATATAAATAATTTTTTTGATTCTTTACTAAACTATTAATAAAAACTATTTTAATTTTTTTTAGCTATACTTAAGTAAATAAATTTAACTTTAACTAATTTTTTATATTTTTATATAGTACTTTAATTAGATATTTTAGTTATATATATAATTAATAAAATAAAAGTAAATTACTTTTTTTAAAATAATATAAAAACTATAATTAAAATAAAGCAAAATTTAGCTTTTTTAAAAATATATAACTTTATTAAATTATCATTTGCAGTTTTTTACTTAAAAATATAGTAAGCTTTATAGATTTTTCTTTTTATTAAAGTTAAAATATTAATTAAATTATTTATATAAATATTTATACTTAAAAAATTTATTTACTTTATTTAGAATTATATTTTAGCTACTTTTTATTATTTATAAAATTAAAATATATACTAAATTAAAGTAAAACTTTTAATTTTTATTATTTTTTAAAGCTTAATAAATAGTAGTAATTATAATAAAGCTATTATTTTCAAATATTAAAATCAATAATTTTTAAGTTTAATCATATTACTTTACTAAAATTTATAAATATATAAATATATATATTTATTAATGACTATTTTATTTAATTTAAATATATTAGAAGTTTTGAAAATTAATAAAATTAATAAATTATATAATAGCTATATAAATATAATATAATAATAAAGTTTTTATTTTATTTTATTTACTTTTTTATATATAAATACTATTTATATTAATAGTTATAATATAGAAATTTATTAAATATTCTAAATACTAAAAATAAAAAGCTTTAAAATAAAAAAATATTATAGTAAATATTAGTAATATGAAGTTGGTATTAATAATATAAATTAAATATTTTAAGTTAAAAGTATAATTTTTTTAATTAGCAATTATATATATATATATTATAAATAAAATAAATGAATAAATAATTAATAAAACATATTTTAAATAATAAAGAAAAAATACTATAATTTAGTAGTAGTAGCTTTTATACCTAAAAAATAATTAAAATATTTTAAATAATAGTAAGTTTTAATAAATATCTAAAATTAATATAAATATTTATATTTATAAAGTAAATAATAAAGTAAATAATAATAGTAAAAATATAATAGCTAATATTAGTTTAATAAATAAATAAAAAAAGATAGCAATATTTTATTTTAATTTTCTATTAATTTATTTTCTAAAATTTTTCTACTATTAATTAGCTAAGCTAAAATTTTAATTTTTATATAATTTTTGATTTTGATTTATAAATTTTAAGCTTTTACTATTTTAAATTAACTTTTTTATAACTTTTAGTAGTTTTAATTTTTGAATTTAAGCTTTACATTTTTATTAAAATTAAAAAAAGAAGGCTAAAATATATAAGCTATATTTAACCTAACTAATTTTAGTTTATTAAAAAAAAGTAATATTAAGATAACAAAAATATTAAAGAAAAAGCTTTAAAAAAGTAAAGAAAAATAACTTTATTAATTAGCTTAAATACTTAAATATTTATATAAAATATTAAAAAAATAAATTATAAATAAATTTTTTTAACATTAAATTTTATTAAAAATAGGATAAACTTGGCTCAAAAACTTTAAAAATAATATAGCTTTTGCCAGGTAATACTTATTTTAATTTGTTGTATAATATATTATTTGTAACTAGTAATTTCAGATTAACTTATAAATTAATGTTTAATTTTATAAGATATGTCTACCTTATTTTATTAAAAAGACAATGTTTCAGTGATATATATATATATACGTTATATCACATTTGACTTTAATTTAATACATATATGTGTATAGTAAACATATTAAGCTGTATTTATATAATCTATATGGACAAAACTTAAGAATTCCCAGTACATTTAAAACTAAAAGAATTTATGAAAGTTACAGGCTAGTTAATTCTACGCTGTAAGCGGTATTGATGTGCATAATAATTTTTTAAAATTACATTTAAATCGAGACTTTTAAATACAAAAATATAATACAATTATAGCAGAAATACAATAATTAAAGTTAATTTAGTTTATACAATTATTATTTCAAGCAGATGAAATATTAAACTAAAACCTTATTAAAGAATTTGATAACAAGGTTGATGGCATCGGTGGCCCGTTTACGGTTGTTTGGTTCATCGAAATCACCACGAGCAGCAGCAAAGCCATGATGCATATCAGTGAAGTCATGAACTTCACTTTGGTTAGCAACATTCGCATTTATAGATTTGAAATCTTCAACCTACCTATAATTAATAAAAAGCGACTAATTAAAACTTACAAGACTCTTTTCATCCTTTGAAGGAATAGCTAGTAAAGGAGATTTAACAATTTCAAAGTCTTCCTTTGTAAGGAATGCTGGATGGAGGACGGCACCAGCATCGAATATCTTTTGTTCACGGCTTAAGGCAGTAACAACCATACGACCACCCCAGCAAAAACCGAAAGTACCAATTTTTCCTAAAGGTTCAACTTTATTGAGGAAATTAATTACATTATTGATGTCCACTAAAACATGGTTTTCAAATGGATATTTCTCTACCCAAGCCATAAAATCGTCGGAACTACTATATTTAGATTTAATTAAAAATAAATTTACTTTTTAGGAGGGAAGTTTTCAAGTTTCCAAGGTTTTCCGCGGAAGAAATCTGGAACCACTACTCTATATCCAGCTTCAGCTACTAAATCACAAAATTGAAATGTATTGTTGTGGAAGCCGAAGATGTCGTAAATTGCGATTATAGTCTTCTGAGAGTTTGAAGGTCCGGTGGTATAGATTTCTAAATCGTTTACCTTATCGAAGGTTCCTTTAGGCTTGTAATTTGAAGTTACAGGAGGGGTGTTACAGCAGTTTTCGTTAACAGACATTTTGAAGTTGATTCGAAAGTAGAAAATTGTTGATTTATATTTAAATATTAAATTCCTGTGACGTGTATAGATTTAAAGTTTTTTATCAAATCATACTACGTTCATCATGCCTTCTATTTCTAAGCAAATGATTTTTATATCTGCTAAGGTTGATATGGTTTGAGAACTTATTATATTTTAGATTCTATTATTTAAACGCTGACTGGCCATTATTTCTTAATAATAGGCTTCAATTATCTTATGCTCTGGGTAGAATATCAAAGAAGGATTTCTGTATAGTGAAATTTTCTTGTTTCTACTAGGAACCGAGTTTAAAACTTATTAAACCTAACAACTACACGTCATCAAGAATTAAATTTACAATTAGATTTTGCAAAATATTAACTTGAGTATCGGACAAAAACATTCCATTTTCTAACTTTTAGTGATATTAGGTCTTATAAGGAAGGTGGAATCCTCATTTTAAAAAGAATAGCATATTTGTTCGCTTTTAGATGGAGTTTCTTTAGATATATTTGCTAGTTTTTACTGTCCAACCTAGACCATCTTTGACCCAGTGAATTTAATTCTATTCAAGCATGGCTAAATCTTAATTATAATTTAAATTTTAATAAAACGCTCTTTAGTATCGCACTAATATACTTTTACGAGTTAACTGCTTATACATCCGATTATTATCTTATATTTTACTTTACTTTTAATAATATTAATAGAGTAGCCATAATTGGTTTAGTTTGACGTTTGACTCAATTAGGTGGATGTATATGTAAGATTAGTGTTTACCTAAACATATTTTATGTAAGATTTTTTCTATTTAATTTATTTTTTTCAAAAAGTTTAAATTCGGAAAATGATAATTTCGAATTCAAACTGAATCGTTAAAGAATTTTAAATAGATATGATATGAAATAATAACAGCGTAACTATAGACTATAAATAATAGAAAGCTTTTGAAGCAAGATAGAAAATAGCTATATTTAAACATCCCGAGTACATCAAAGAGGTATATAAAATATCTCGATTTTATAGAAATAAAAATTATTCTATATGTATATTTTTTAATTTTATTTATTTATTCTTAAATACCGTTATCCTACCACAAGATATACATTTTAAATCAACAAAATTTATAGTTGATGTAATAAAATTATTAAGATAATTAGAGTTGCACCATACTCTACTCTATAATACCATAATTTAAAGGATTAAAATAAGGACTATCTCCTATTATTTACAAAACATTTAAACAAACTAACTATAACCACCCCATACTACTCTAATATCTTTTAGTTCTCGTTTAATGAAAAAATTATATAAATTGATTACCAAAGTCTTAGGCAATTAACATTCAATTCTATACAATAAATAAATGTTTTATTTATTGATTTAAGCTGCAGCTGCCATCCTGAAAATGTGTCTACTTGGTGCCTTGTAGAGGCATCATCAGCTTCTAGCCAGTATAGTACCAAGAGTGAATCTAGTACCTTCCAACAATAATTTTTCCCCTTTTTTTCTAAATTTTACTTTTAATTTTATAAATATGAAATGATGATTAAGATAAATAATAAATAATACTTTAATGGACTTCCTTATACAATTTTAAGCTGTGATACTAGCCCTATTGAATGCTCTAATCTAAGCTTCCACTTATTATCCATTGTAACTATAAATATAAATAGCATAAAAACCTAGAATCACTTTATAATGATAATGGCTTTAGTGCAATAAATTGATATAGGTAGTATTTTATTGTTGATTATCTGCCTTTAAAAATTTTCAACTTTAACTTGTGCTTTTTATAAACAGTACTAGCAGTAATATATTAGTTTTAACTCAGTTTAGGCAACTATTTTACCATTTTTATAAAATTCCACTTATTAACAATTATTATCTTTAATATTAATTCTATTAGCAAGATCTACTAAATGTTCTTTTTTACTAAACAGTTTTTGTTTACTCTAAAATCTAACTTTATTACTAAGGAAAATTAAAATATTTTTATTAACTTTTTAAATATTATATTTTTTTCATCTTATTAGCTATTTTTTATATAAGAAATTTATTTTATAATAGGTATTTTAGCTTTTAAAAACTTTTTTATACTTTTAAAATGATAAATTTTATTAATATAACTTAATATAATATTTTTTCTTTTATATAAAAAAATATTTTTAGTTTACTTTTATAATTTCTAAATTATTTTATATTAGTAATTTTATATTAAATTATTATTTGCTTTTTATAAAAATAATATTATAAAGTTTTATTTATATTTTTTCTATTTTAGCATATATTTATCAATTTTTTTATAGTTATAAGCTATTTAAAATAAATATTTTCTTTAATTATAATATTTTTTAATCTATTTTAAAAAAGAAAACATTTTTTTAAACTATTTAGTACTAAAATAATTTAAAGTATTCTTAGTATAAAAAAAGCATATAATTAAATTATAAATTCTACTACTTTTTTATTATTCTTTAAAATAAGCTAATAGATTTTTATACTACTTTT
This sequence comes from Capillidium rhysosporum, assembly GCA_037055185.1. NCBI lineage: Eukaryota > Fungi > Entomophthoromycota > Entomophthoromycetes > Entomophthorales > Capillidiaceae > Capillidium > Capillidium rhysosporum. The sequence goes on along the minus strand of JAWQFY010000168.1, from coordinate 25,278 downwards.
TTATATAATAAGTTGAGTATTTTTTATTAAGAAAGTAAGACTAAAAAAAAGATAATTAAATGTCTTTTCTCTTTATTTTACTTTAAAAAGTTTTTATTTTTTACCACTTTTATTATTTTATTTAATAAATTAAAATTTATAGCTTTTTTAACTAAATTTAAGTTTATATTTTTTAAAAAATAGTTATACTTTTAAAAATAGTTTATTTTTACTATATTAATAATTAAAAAAGTAGTTATATACTTTTATTTATTTACTAGAAATTATAAATATTTTTTAGTTTTTTAGCTTTTATATTAATTTTTAAAAAATAGTTATATTTTTAAATAAGTATTTTAATATTAGTAATTTTAACTTTAATAATTATTTTTTTTAATTTTTAAAGATATTTATATATTTTTTAATCTTATAGCTAATTTATAAGTTTAGCTAATTTTATTTATATTAAGCTTTTTTTTTTAAAAAAAGGTCTTTTATTTAAACTTGTTAATTATAAGCATATTTTTTCTGAAAATAAATAATAAGAAAATTAAAATTTATATATTAATAAATTTATTTAAAAATAAATATAAATTTAGCTAAAATAAAACTAAGTTTAATTTAGTTACTACTTTTGTAGCATATTATTTAGATTTTTAAATATTTATATTATAAATTTAGCTTTATTAAAAAAATAGTATAGTAAATATATAGCTTTTTATTCTCTATGTTTTAATAAAATATTTATAAATAAGCTTAGTATATTTTTTACTTAGAATATAAAATTTAAACCTAGTTAAAAAATCTTTTTACTAATATTCTAATTTTTAAAAATAGCTTTTTTTAATAATTTATATTTAAATCTTTAATTAAAATATACTTTAATTTTAATTTTTACTTTTTTTAACTTTTATTTTTTATTATCTTATTTATTTATCTTAAATTATTTTTATAAAACTAAATAATAAAATATTTATATTTTATTTTCAGTTATTTAAAATTTTATCAAACTAGCTTTTTATTTCTTAATATTATTTAGCTTAAATATTTTATTTATTATACTAGTTTTTAAAGTATTATATATCTATATATATACTTTATTTAATTTTTATTATATATTTTATCTATTTTTAAATCTTTTATATAAAATAAAAAAATTCTTTTTATTTTTAACTACTTTTTTTTTAGCTTAAAAACTAGTAGTTACTAATATTTTTTAATATTTTTATTAATATTATATTTATATTAAAGCTATTTTTACTTTTTAAAGTAAATTTTTTAATATATAAACTTTATTTAAAAAATAAGTTAATTTATAATTTACTATATATATATATATTTAATTTTATAAATTTTAATATTTTAAGCTTTATTAAAAGTTTTTAAATTAAACTATCTAAAATTTATAAGTATAAAATTTAAAATTTAAATAAAGCTAAAAATATTATAAATAAGTTAAATATAAATAAAATAATAACTTTTAAATAAATTTAAATATTATATTATTATATTTAAAACTGCTACTATACTATTAATTTACCTAAATAATGATATAATTAATTTAAAAAATATATATAAATTAAACTAAAAAATATATAATATTTATAATAAAATAATATTAAAAAAATAATATAATATAGTTTACTAAATAAATATACTATATATTAAATTAAAAATATAATAAATTAAAATAATAATAGCTATATATAAAATAAAATAAAATATTAAACTATATAATACTAGTAAAATATTTATAATAGAGTTATAATAGAGTTATTATTAAACTATTAAACTATTAAAATTATTAAAAGTATAAATAAATTTTAAGCTTTTAAGTTTAAAAACAATTTAATAAACTTTCCTTAGATAATATAAATAATATAAAAGTATAAAAAATAAGTTAAAGTAAAATATAATATCTAAAAAAGTATAAAGTAAAAATTTAATATAGTATTATAATAGATAAACCTCTTTAAATAATAAGCAAAAAACAATAAAAATTAAATTTAGTATAAATAAAATGTTTAAATTAATAATTAGTTTAGGCTATAACTAAATTAAATATAAAATAGAATAGAAAAAAAGAAGATAAAATAATAAATTTTAGAATAAAAGTTTTAATAAAAAAAATATATATTTAATTTGCACTTATAATTTTTTTATACTTTTAAATACTTTTTGTTATTCTTTAAAAGATTTATACTCTATTTCTAGATAGTTAGAATTTTAGTAAAATTGATAAACTTAGATTATTTGAATTAAGTTAGAATGTTTAATATATTTACTAAAAAAGTTTAGATATTTAGAATTTTTTTTGAAAATGCTATAAAGTATTAATAAGTTAGTTTGTTAAAATAGTTTTATTATAAGAGTTTTTTATTTTAAATTTCTAATAGTAATATATATTATTTATTTAAGCTTTTGTTTTAAAAAGTACTATTAGTATATAAAAATTTACTATAATATTTTAAATAAAATGTAAAATAAAAGTTTATTATTTTTTGCTTATTTGATTAAATGTTATATAAATAGTTTTTGTATATTATAATTATAGTTATAATATTAAATTATATACTTTAATATACTTTGATAGTTATTAATATAATATAAAATTTTAATAATTATTAAAATTTTACCTATTTTAGCTAAAAGTAAATAAAACTTAATAACTTTAAAATATAATATTATGGTTTTTTCTAAATTATAAATTTTTATATCTAAAAAGAAAAAGAAATTTAATTTATTAATAATAGAATTTTTGTTTTTAAAATAAAGAAAAGAATTAATATAGTTAATATTAAAAACTATAAAATAAATTATAGTAAAAATATATAAAATAATAATTTATATTTAATAAATTTTTTAAAATAAACTTTTTTTTTAGCTTTAATAATTTTTTTACTAAATTTTATACTACTAAATATAAATATATATTTAAAATGTTAATTTTTACTTTTTTTAGTATATTTTTAAGGTTTTTGATATAAAAAATCCTAAAAATTAATTTTTATAATAATAAAATTTCAAAATTTAGTCAATATTAATAATATATACCTTTATAATAATATTATTATAGCTTATAACTTTTAATATACCTATATAATAAATATATTTATTTTAAGTTAAATTATTAGTTTAAATTTATTTTAGCTATTTTTAATTAGTCTATTTTTTTAACTTAGAATAATTATAGTTTTATTTAATTATAATAAGAATTTTTTAGCTAATTTTCAAGTTATTAATTGATATTAAATACCTTTTTAAAAATTATTATTTACTTTATTTTAGTTTTACCTAAATATTACAGTAATACAATAATAAAATAGTTTAGTTTTTTTTAACTTTTAATATTATAACTTCTAAAGCTTCTTTTTAAGTAGTTGAGCTAAATATATAGTTAATAAATTATATAAATTAATAATAACTAAAAAATTAATATATAATATATAGCTACTATAGTAAAATTTTAAATATAAAAAATTAAGTAGCTAAAATAATAATAATAATATTATTAATATTAACAGTTTATTAAGTTATAATTTTATTAATAATAATAGTAATACTTAGTAAAAATGTAATATATAAACCATTTATTAAGTTATTAGACTATAAATGATAACATTTAAATTTTTAATATAATAGCAAATCTAATATATTTAGTTAATTATTTTTTAAATATTTAAAGCAAAGATAGAATCAATTTTTTAGCAATTTTTTTTTTTGTTTTTTAAATACTAGCTTTGAAATATATATAAACTTGATTTAGTTATTTCTTATGATACAATTAAAATATAATGATTTTTTTAAATATGTTTTGGCTAATAATAACATAATTGATATAAAAACAAGCTTAATTTACTTTAACAATAATGTATAAATCAAATTTAAGTTAAACTTATTGGTAGAAGTCTTAGTATTTGATAAGCTAAAAAAATAGGTTGACACAGAAGAAATATTTTTTAATTATAGTATTTTTTTTAGTAATTTAGACTAACCTGTAAATAATTTATATCGTTATTTCAATATATATATAATTTAATATAAGGAATAAAATAAGAAAGATGGATATAAAAATACAAACTCAAGTCACTTTAAATGATAGCTTATATATTCGTTGAAATTAAAAAGAAAGTTGACAACAAAAAGTAGCTTAGATTTAAAAAGGATCATGTTCAAACACTCTTTCTACCATATTAATTTGTAATCTAAACCATGCAACTAATGGAGTGATAAAAGATTAGTGGTCAAAACGAATAACCATGGTGGAAATATTGTCAGCGGAAAAGTTGTTGAGAGCAAAATCAAGTAATTTTTTACTTGCTTCCTGGGTATCTTCAATATCGGTAATTAAATTTACAGCATCTTGGTCAGAGCAAACATCCCATAACTACTCATTTTAGTATGAAATTTAAAAGAAATTTTGAATTACCCCATCGCAAGCTAAAATAAGGAAACTATCTTCTTTGGTAATTTCAACCTTAGCAGTATATGGATTTCCAATAACGTATTCCTTGAAATTAAGATCACCTAAAGCTCTAGTGACTGCCAAAACACCTAATTTAAATAATTAGAATGACAGTAAGTTCGGGGTATAACCATTAACGCGATTATTCATAACAAAACCTCCAGCGCTTTTAATACGCTCAGTTTCAAGTGAATCCGATCCTTTATGATCATAAGTGAGTCGAATAGCTTTTCCATTACGACTAAAAAAGATAGTAATTGTTAAACATCGTACAAATTAAGACCTTGTAACAAAATTAAATATTTACCATAAAACAGCTCTTGCATCTCCAGCGTTAGCACAATATAATATACGCTAAAAATTTTTTAGTAATATTATTTTTAAAGTAGGTTAAATACTTTTTTTTCAGCGGCGGCATTATTAGAATCACTACTTTCCCAACGTACTAGAGCTGTTACAGCAGTACACCCAGCTGAAGAATTCTCGTCATGTAATTGTTGATCCGATAACAAATACGCTTGATTAAAAGCTTCAGAAACATCAATGGTGGGTTCCTTTTTTATAAGCTTATCCAAAGTCTAGATTAAAAAGTATTGTAAGTTCAATCACAAGAAGGTTTAATTTCTTTACTTTATGTAAATTTCCTCCACAATAATCTGCAGCGCTTTTCCCTGCGTGCCCATCATAAATTGCAAAAAAACCTTGATTTTTTATTCCACCGAAATCATGAAAGAAGCAATGAGCATCCTATTTAAAAGGAAAAATTAGAGTAATATCCAAAACAAATTATAATATTAATAAGTTTGTAGCAGTAAAATACCTCCATTGTTCTTCTACAACGATGATTACGGTCTGCAGAGACCCCTACATGAAAATCGTATTCCGATTCTTTTAGTGGATCAAATGGTAAATACTCTTCTTTTTCAGATTCAGCATCTAGCTTAGAATTTGTTTGTTGTGGTAGATTTGGTTGAGGTGTTAATTGAAACTGAGCCATTATAGGTTAATAAGAGATGTACTTTGAGTTAAAAGCAGTTGATTCTGGAATGATTGTGTGACTAATCCTTTAATTATTGGTACGAATAACTCAAACTCAAATGTTTCAGTTATTTTTAATTTTCTTAAGTTGGTTTGTCTTGAGCGCTTTAAAATAATGGCTTATAGGCTTAAAACCAACACTACATCGTATTGGCTATCAGTACTTTAAGTTTACGTTTTATCCAATATAATCATTAAAACCTACATTTTGTAGGATACTTTATAGCTGTGTTTTTGTTGCTAAAATAAGTGGAAGCACTGCTTCTATTCACATTTACACTGAAATTAAAGTTCAATTTAGGGTTTGAAATAAAAGATCGTGAAAAAATTAAGAGTTCAATATTATTGATTTGGCGGAATTGTTTTGAAATCCAAGCTTTTCTATTTTCAATTTAAATGCGGCTTAAAGTTATAATCATTTTTATGTACTTCTGGAGCTTAAACTTTGAACTCGCGTCCAAATAAGCTATCTTTTATAAAAAGAAAAAGGTAACGTTTTTAGAAATATCTAAATAACATATAAGCTAGAATTAAGTTTTCAACTTTACTTTATAGCTGCTGAATTACATCTTTAAATAAGCGTACTGTCTACAATTTTGAGCAATTAGTAGATCATCCTAGCGATTCTTTTTTTCTTTTTTGAAATTTCAAATATAAAAAATTAGTACAAGTTCAATTTCAAAATTGATGTGTTGTAAAAATTTATAATCTATACAGAAATAAAAATTGGTTGGATGTAAATTTTCAGTCTATAACCTAAAGAATTATTCTAAAATTAAATCCTATTTAGTTATTAAAGTTCTAAAAAATTGTGTCATTTAGAAAAAAGTTAAGCCGTAATAGTGGGGCAGTGGTCTTTAATTTAAATTCCATTTGACCTTTGTAGTTAGCTCTAAAAGATTGTGCCATTTAGGAAAAAATTAACAAGGTTAGCGGGGCAGTGATATTTATGAATATTAAAACAAATTATTCGTGTTTGGAAATATATCTATGTAAATGTGACAAAACTTAGTTAATTATCTTAATCCATTGTTTGATAGAGATAATATCACTTTCTCAGATCACAACGCTTTGCTTATAATTTAAGTAGTACTAAATCTAGAAACTTTATTCCATTGATTTGTGAAGATTAATATTAAACAATATGATCTTATTCTAACCTGAAATACCAAGTAGTTCGCAAAAAGAAGTTCCCGTTAAATAAACCAAAATTTTAGAAATATATTACAAACTTTTAAATTATATTAACAAATTTCAAATAGGTGTATATTTTTTATTTTGAATTCATACCTGTAATATTATTTATTTGATATAGTTATGCTACACTAAATTTAAATGAAGTTGGTAATTAAGTAAATATTTTAGTTTTAATAAAATATTAAATAAAAGATAATATCTAAATAGCCTTAAAAAATAAATAATAGTTAAACTTTCTAGCTAATTCTATATAATTTGTATAAAAATATAGTAAATATTTTGCAAATTTATATATATAGCTTATTGATAAATTTAAAAATTTTATGCTTTAAGCTTTTAATATTTTATATAAAAAATATATTCACTAAAAATGCTAAAATTATATATATATTAAATTATATTAACTTAATTACTTTTATAAATTATTTAGTTTTTATTAGTTTTTATAAAAAGTTATATATGTTTTAAATTTTAAAAAGAGAGTATAATACTAAACCTTATAGTTAAGATTTTCTAAAAGCTAAACCTTTTTAAAAAGTAATTAGTTATAATATTTAGTAACTTAAATAGCTAATAAGCTAAATCTAATATTTAATTAAAGTAAAGTATCTTAAAAAGATAGAAAGGCAATTAGTAGTTAGAAACTCTGCTAGAATTAAAAAAAACCTATTAGATTACTAATACTTTTTTTAAAAATTAGAAAAAAAATATTAAAAAGTTAAAAACTAATCTTAAATAAATATAGTAGCTAGAATAGCTATTTAAGTCTTTGTTTTTACTAATAATAATAATAATAATAATAAAATAGAAATACTAGAATTATATATAACTATTTTTTTAAAAGATAAAAAAACTATAAAAATAGTGTTTTTTTTAAATAGCTAAATAATTAAAACTATAAAAACTATTAAAGTATTAAAAAATAGTTAATTAACTATTTTTAAAAGTAGCTGACTTTAATTTTAAAAATTAGTTAACTTTATATATAAATTTACATACTTGCTTTTTAAATATTAAAAAGCTAATAATAGTTAATATATTTTACTAAAAGTTAATTAAATAAAATATTAAAGCTAAAAGTAAAAATATTACTATATTTACATTAACTTTAGTTTTTTAAAAGTTTTTTTTAATTAAAATAAAAGATAAACTAATAATATTAAAATTAAATAGTTTACTATATATTTTTTTTCTATTTTATATATTATAGTTACTTTTTATTATTTTTATATAATTTAAATCTAGTTTGTAAATTAAATTAAATAATTAAGTTAAATAATTAAAATAACTTTATAAAATAAATAATAATAAAAATATATAATTTAGAAAAGTTTAAAACTATATTTTATAATATTTCATTATTTAATAAAATAATATTTATTAATTTTTAACTTTTTACTACTAGTATTACAACTTTTTTTTAATTTATTAGTAATAAATTAAAATTTAATAATAAAACTTAAAATATTTTAATAAGTTTATAATAAAAATTAAATCTTTATTTAGTTATTTTAACTTAAATTTAACTATAAAATATATTTATAAATAAAGTCTAGTATAAATTATTAAAGCTTAAATAAATAAAAAATCTAGCTTATAACTAATAAATAATATTATTATATATATATTATAAAATAATATTATAATTAACTAAATATTAAATGCTAAGTTTTCAATATACTTTTATATAATATTTATTATTTATTATAGTTTTTTCTTAAATATATTAATATAGCAATTTATAAAAAAAAATGATTTTTTTATTTACTTATTTTATATATTTTATATATATATATTTATTATTAAAAAATTTGCCTTTTAAGTTATATATAAGCTAATTAACTTTTTTTTAAAAAATACTAGTATTAATATTAAAACTATTATTTACTAAATTATAACTACTGTTAAATTTTTATTAATAATAATACTAATATTATAATAATACTTATATATATATATATATTTAAGTAAATTTATATCATTTATAGTTATTATAATATTATAATACTTTGAACTATATAATTTAAATATTAGTTTTAGTTTAATATTTTAAACTAGATATTAAATATATTACTTTTACTTTTTAAGTTATATTTTAATATAGTAATATAAATATTATATTAAAATTTAGTATTAATTAAGTTTAAATTAATTATAACATTATATAAAACAAATTTAATTTAATATAAATATACTTAAAATAAATAAAACTATTTTTTTTATAATATTTAGTATTATAAAATATTTTTAAATATAAATTTAGATTTTATACTTAAAATTTACTAAATTTATATATATATATAAAAGTTAATATAGTATAAAAAATTTGCTTTTATATTAAAAATATACTAGCTTTTTAAATAATATAATTTAAATTTTTATAATAAAGCTATAAAGTTAAGTATAAGTTTAATAAATATAATATTTAAATATTATATTTATTATTTAACTTTTATATAATAAAAGTTATATATAACTTAAACTTTAATTTAATTAAAAAAAGCTAAAAGTTTATAAAAATTATACTTTATCTACCTTTTATAGTAAAATAAAAATATATTATTAATTTATAAATTTTATTAAATAGACTTAACTTTTACTTAATAACAATTATACTAATAAAGTAATTAAAAAAAAACTATATATAATTATAAAAAATATTTAAATAGAGTAATTTTAGCTTATAGCTTATAATTTAAATATTTATAAAATTTGGCTATAAATAAATAAAATATTTTAATATATATTTTTTTTAAATTATAGTATTAATATTTTTTATAATAAATTATTTTATAATTTTTATAATTTTTATATTATAGTTAATATACTATTAAAAATATATTTATATAATAGTTAGTTTATTATTATTAATAAATCTAAAAATTAAAAATATAAAGTAATATAAATAGCTATAATATAATTTAAATAAACTAAAACTATAATATTTAAATTAAAATATTAAATTTGAATACTTGTTACTTTTATTTTATATTAATATTAATTTTCTAAAAATTACTATAAAACTAAGCTAAAATAATTTGTTTTTTATTAAAAATTTTATTAATATAAACTTATTATCAAAGTTAAATTTTATTTAAAACTTTTTAATACTATAACTTATTTTATTATAAATATAATAAATACTATTTTTTTTAAAATTGCTAGTAATTTAATCTACCTATAAAATAATATTTACTAACTATTTTTAATATAAAGTGTTAATTTATTTTTTTTAAATTATTTAGTACTATTTTAAGTAAATTGCTAGTATACTATTTAAATGCTTTTTTTAAAAAAATATTATATTTTATATTTTATTTTTATATTACCTTTTTAATACATTTTAAAAATTTTAAAATATAACTAAGCTAAAACATTTAACTTTAACCTAACTTTATATTAAAACTTATATACTTACTTTTTACTTATACTTATAATTAATTAAAATGCTTAATTTTAACTTAAAAGTATAATAAAGCTAATATATTTACTTTTAAATTAGCTATTTAATAAAACTTAACAATAATTTAAAAGTTAAATATATTTAAAATATATTAAAATATATATAAATTATTTTACTAAATTAAAAATATACTTAACTAGATAAATATATTTTAATAACTATAAATCTAATTATTTAATATAATTATAAATGTTGTATTATTAAAACTTTGTTAATTTTATTAATTTTTATTTTATAAAATATAAATAAAAAGTAGCTTTAAATTCTTATAAATATAAAACTGCAATTATATTAATTTTATATATTTAAAATTTTAGTTTTTTTTTAATATTTTTAATTTTTAGCTATTTAAATTTAAATTAATATTTCTTAGTTTTTAATTTTAATACATTTTATATTATAAACTTATAAGTATTTTAATTATATGTTTACCTTATATATTTATAAAAGCATTATTATATTAATAAAAATAAATTAAATAAATTATAAATATATATCTACTTTTTATTTAGTTTGTTTTAATTGGCTTTTAAATTTAGTTTAAATATAATCTTTTTAAAACTTTAATATAAATATGTTTAAAAGTATACAAATTATAGTTAAGGCTTGTTATAAATTTAATTATTATATTTAATATAATAAATGTATAAGAAAAATATATAAGTATTTATGCAAATATATATCTACTACTATAGTTTAAGTAAACTTTTACTACTTAAAATATTTTAAACAAAATATGGTTAGCTAATTAATTTTATTTGCTAGAAAATTTATCAAACAAAAATAACAATCTAATATTACATTTTATAAAAAGTGCTAACTTATTATAATTATTTGCTTATTTAAATCTTTATAAGCCTTTATTATTCAAAATATTTTGACATAATTTAGGCTATAAAATAATTCATTTTAATTTAGCTTAATGGCATCATTTAGATACAATAGTTTTACTATCTAATAACTTAAATAAGTTATGTATACATAAATTAGATACTTATAAAATTATAGTGATAGTAACAAAAGTAGAAAAATATTAATAAATCTAAATTAAAATTGAAACAATGTTAGGTATAATTACTAATTCATCAATTTTAATACCTAATCTAGATTTTTTAAATTATTATCCTAATTAAAAAAACATAAAAGTATTAATTTAAATATATAATTTTAAAATTAGGCTATTTTGTACATTTTAAAATTGTGTAAAGTTTGAAGTTGCTGTTTTTGATTTCAATTTTATTAATAAATAAATTAATAATACGTTGAATAAATCTATCAGAAATGAATTAGAGAATATTTGACTAATAATATCTGTTAATAAATAAATTGAAGAATACCTCAGATACAAAAGTGGTACGAATATAAAGTTAACATACCAAACTACATTTTATCTAATGTATTTATAGCGTATTATGAACTTACAGTACCTTCATTTTACTTGCTGAAACAGTTTGGAAAGTACCAATAGTGACGTTATCTCTAATATCCGTATCTACCTAAATTTATTTATTCCTTGAAACAAACTAGTTTTTTTAGCTACAACCTACTTTCCAAACTTCTGGAGTCTAAATAATCAAGCATCCTCGTTTGTACTAAGAAATCAAAAGCAAGCTAGGCCTTGTTTTGTAAATTTTATCCGATACTTTTAGCAGTAAAGTAGAATTTACTGAGAAGGTACCATTATTAACACAGTTTAGCCTCCTATAGACCACAACGCAGCGCTTGAACAAAAATATATTTAAGAGGTGTATACATGTACTATTATAAAGTTGTTAAATCAACATAAACTAATGGTTACCAAGTACATCGGATTGTCTAAATCAAAGAAATATAGAATCTCGTTTGGTTTCCAGCTTCTCAAATTCGATTAATGTGATATATTAACAATAACCAATCATCAAGTGAATCTCGATTGATTTGGAGTTGGCTGAGTCCAAGTTTAACCTATTTTTACCATCGAATACTTTTTGAGAAAATGATAAAACTGGGATTAAATTGAAGCTTCAAAAGGGTAGGGAAAAGACGTTGAAAAAAAGTAACGTCCAAGTTTAACTTCCCAAAACCATCTATGCTAACAGGTACTTTATTTTTTATATTTTTTAATTCTCTATAAACATCGTTGTTGTACCTTTTATACTTTAAGCATACCATTGTACGAATTCTTACAAAGTATTGCTTTCTTACTCTTGTTCTAGACTTAGATATGGTTTTATAGTAACCAAACTTTTAAATTAAACTATTTTGATATTTATACGTTCAATAGCCTAGATGCTTAAAGATTCTAACTCATTTATCAACCCTTTAGAAAATTTACCTATAAACAAATTCCAAGTGGAGTTGACTGCAAGCGATGTCAATAAATCTGAAAAAATTATCGATGAGTTAAAAGATAATGAAAACCTTAACAGAGCTTTCGAGTTAGCTGCAATTCAAACTCAAGTAACTCCTTCCATATCAGCAACATCTTCAATTCACTTGAAAGAATCATATCAATCAACAGCTTCCGATTCTACATTTTCTTCTAACTCGACTGGTGTAACTTCAACAAATCAAACTGGTAATGAAACTACTGAAAACACCCCAATTTTGCCAACTTTACAACTACCTAGTATTCCCGAAATTAATTCTAATTCCAACTTACCACATATTGTTTCACCAGTAGTTTTTACTGAGCCAGAATTAGATGTAGAAACATCTATTCAAAGTATTTTTTTTCTAAATTATCAATACTAATTTATACTTTAGCGGTAGAACAAATTCAAATTAAAGTCCAAAATTCTATCGAAACACAACCCAATATACCCGATCTCCATATTAGACCACCGTTGGCACCTCGATCTAAATCGTATAATTCCGTTATTGGCAATTCGAATGATATAACCGACATTTTTCCAGCAGAACCTAAGCCTGGAGTAATAAATGGTCCGGAAGGTGTAGAAGTTAGTTTGACACCATCTAAGATAACTCGAAGGAACACTTATGCGGTGTCCACTCACAGTAAAAATAAATTGGAAAGCCAAACCATCGATATACAGAACACTGTGCCTGAAGCGCAGCTCAGTAAGAAAAATTTAGTTAGAAGGAGGTTTACTAGATCCAAAAAGAACAACAGTAGTTCAAGTGCGGCTAATGGTCCAAACCCTCCCAACTCCAATCCTGCTAGATTCGGTACTAAAGTTGGGGAAGGGCACCATAACTACGCTTTGATGTATAACATGTTAACTGGAATTCGTGTTTCGGTAGATTTTTTTATAACTTTTGTAGCTAATGTTTCTTATTATTACTTAGGTCTCAAGATGTACTGCAAAAGTTAAACGACCACTTACCCGAGCCGACTTTTTAGCAGCTAACAAACTGGCTTTCGATATGTAATTTATTAATACAATTATTTTTACTAACTTTTTATGGTAGCACTGGTAATGAGTTAACTCCCAGTTCTAAATACGATTTTAAATTTAAAGATTACTCACCTTGGGTTTTCCGCAATCTACGCGAACTGTTTGGTATTGACCCTGCCGAATATTTACTCTCCCTCACTTTGAAGTATATCCTATCCGAACTTTCCACACCAGGTAAAAGTGGTAGTTTCTTTTACTATTCACAAGATTTCCGTTTCATTATCAAAACGGTGCACCACACTGAACATAAGTTCTTCCGTAAGATATTACCCGGCTACTACGAGCACGTGAAAGCGAACCCTGATACGTTGATTAGTAGGATCTATGGGTTGCATAGAGTGAAGATGATCAATACCAGTAAGAAGATACATTTTGTAGTTATGGCCAACGTACTACCCCCTACCAAAGATATCCACCATCAGTTCGATCTCAAGGGGTCTACTTTAGGAAGAATACTAGATGAGAACGCGACCACCAAGTCAGGTCTGCCAGTGGTGCTTAAGGATCTAAACTGGATCAATCAACACCGGCAGCTGGAACTTGGCTCCGAGAAACGTAATCAACTATTTCAGCAACTGAAATCAGACGTGGACTTTTTAGCACGTCACAACATAATGGACTACTCCTTACTCATAGGGATCCACAACCTGGCCCGTGGGAATAGAGATGGTCTCAGACAGGCCACTTTATCGGTGTTCGATCCTTCCAAAGCCGAATCGATCAACAACGGTCAAAGCTCATCTATGAGGTACTACAACGACCCTAAGGACTTGCGGAGGCAGGTAGCTCAAGCGGACCCTATCTCCTTAAAATCGGGTACTTTAGAAGAGTTGCACCAGCTGCCGGACAACGTGGGTGAGGAACGTTTGCAGTGCGTGTTCTACCGTGACGAAGGGGGCTACCTCGCTACCGACGAATCAAATAGACCAGCCGGTGAATTGTACTGTATGGGTGTAATCGATATCATGACACCTTACACCTGGGCTAAGAAGATTGAACATATGGTCAAATCTATCAACAACGATTCCAACGCTATCTCAGCTGTTGATCCTTATACCTACGCTCATAGGTTCCTCAATTTCATCACCAAATCTTTGAGGCATCACGAAGATCTGGATCCTCAACTTAAAGAGTACGAAGCTTCCCACATGTCCAAGTTCCACCCAAAATCGGAGTAGTTGCACTAAACGGTGTTTAGTGTAACTTGTATCGCCATTTTTTCAACAATAAGCTGGAGCTGTATCTTTTGCTTTAAAAATATTGGTGTACTTATAGGAAAGCTTATTAAGCACCTCCTCTTCCGCTCCTACCCTTTCACCTAACTGCCTATGTATCCTTTCTTAAATTAATCCACTTCTAACCTTAAACTCCTGCTAACGCTATACTATCTTTTCATTATTGGAACCTTCTTATGTCTGTTAATTTATGATCTCAGATCACCCTTATAATAATAAACTTTAGTTCTTTAAGGAACTGTCCTCTGAAAATAGTCTAGTAGTGGCATTTTTTTATTAAAAGCTTAAAGCCTGTTTAACTTAACTTGACCAGCCTCTTTACTATTTTGAATTTACCAATTTGGATTGGGCTGGGCCTAGTTAGTGTTTAGTATACTTGTAATAAATAACAGTAAGAAAGCTTTATATTATTATTTGGTTATGTACCCTATTATTTTATACTAAACACCTTGTATCTAGAGGAATAGATGCATACAATCAGCTTTTCAAAACAAAGCAGACAGTATAGTTTATCTAAATAGTTAAAATTTTCAACTTATACTTCTTACTAACAGAATTTAAACTAAACTAAATTACCTTTTTAGGGTTTTAATATTTTATTTTATATAAAGTATAGCTATAACTTATAATTTTAAATCAATATATAGTTTATAAATAATATTATTCAACTGTAATATTAGTCATTTATATAGCTAGTACTATAAAATAGTTAGCTTATAGTTTTTATAACTTAGATAATTAAACTATTAAAGGATTTAGTTTTGTAAAACTTAGAGCTTTAATTTAACATATATAGCTATAAAAGAAAAACTATATAAATATATTTATTTTAAGTGCTAAAAGATGTAAATCTTTATATAAAAAGGTTTAGACTACTAATTAAAATTTTATTTATAGTATAAACTTTAATAATAATTTAAATTTTTTTACTAAATTTTAAAATACTATTGTATTTTAAAGCTAGAATAAATATTTAGTAATTTTTTATTAAAGTTTAGTTTATTATATTAATAAATAATAAACCTTTTTATTTTATAAAGTTAACAAAACTTAACTAATATATATTTTTTTTAATTTAAAAAAATTTTATTTAATATTAATTAAGTTTAAAAAAAAATAAAGTTATTTAAAATAAATTAAATAAAAAATAGTTATATATATAATTTTATAATAAAATTAGATTTTTTAAAAATTATACTATTATTAATATTTTTAATATTATATTTAATATACTTTTAGTAATATATTTAAGTAGCAGTTAAGTTATTAGTTTCATAAATTAAAAAACTAAAAAATATATCTAAAGTAATAAAAATAATATAAAATTAAAATATATAAGAAAGTAATTTAAATAAAAAGTTTTACTTTAGTTTAAAAAAATATTTTACTATATAAAAGTAGTTTAAAGTTAAAAAATAAGCTTTCTAAAATAATTAATTCTATTTATAACTATATTATATTTTAATAAACTTATAAAAATTATATATATATAAATTTAAATTTATAATTTAATAAACTTATAAAAATTATATATATATAAATTTGAATTTATAAAATTAAGTAAGTAAAATTATTAATTAAAACTATAAATTTTATTAATTTAGACTGATTTTAGTTAAAATTTTTACTATTTTTATATATTTTTTATTAAAAATAAATTAATAACTTGTTGCATTAAAAAATAAAAATTTTATTTAAAAAAAATCAACTAAAAATTAAAATATATTATTTTATTAAGTTAGTTTAAAAAGTTAAAATAGTATACTAAATTTGGAAATTTTATTTATTTAGTTTATTTATTAATTATTTTAATTAAGTAAAAAGTATAATTTTAAAAAAAAAATTAAAAAATTAAAATTAAAAATTAATTTAAAAAAAGTTATTAAGTAAAAATAAATTTAATTTTTTAACTATTAAATATATTTTTTCTACTTTATTAAAATATATATATATAATAAACTTCAAAAAAAAGTAAATAAAAAAAGTAAATTAAATAAAAGTAATTTTAAATTTTTTACTTTTTTACTATATAAATATATATATATATATTAATATTAATATTATAACTATAATTATAATATATAAAAAATTAATAATTTAAAAATTAATAAAATAATTAAAATTATAAAACTTTTTTAAAAAGTTAAAATAAAAAGAAAATAATTAATCTTATATAAACTAATAATACTTTATAAGTAAAACTAAATTAATATAAATAATATATATTAATATTACTAATTTTAAATAAAAAATCTTTATAATAAAATTATTTTAATAAACTAACTTATTAATACTTTATAGCATTTTTAAAAACTTTTAAAATATTTAAACTCTTTTAATAAATATATTAAAATGTTAGCTTAAATTAAATAATTTTAATTTATTAATTTTATTAAATTTTTAACTATTTAATAACTAAGTATAAAGATTTCAGAAAATAATAAAAATTATTTAAGAATAAATTAAAACTATAAATATAAATTGAGCATATTATTATTTATTTAATAAAAATTTATTTTAAATATTATTATTTTAATTTATATTTATTATTATTTTATTTTTATTCTAATTTCAATCTAATTATAGTTTAAGTTAAAGTTAACTTTAAACTAGTAATTAATTTAATTTATTTATTTATTTTTTAAAAGTTTTATCTTTTATAACATTATATTATATTTTTATTTAATACTCTTTTAAATGAAATATTTTATTTTAACTTATTTTTCACTTTATTATATTATTTATATTACTTAAGTAAAATTTACTACCTTATTTCTTAACCTAAAAAATTAGAAAAAAATAATTATTAAAAAAAAAGTAAAATATATTTAAGCAAATATAAATTTATTTAAATTAAATATATAGTAATATTAAAAAAAGTTTAAAAGTTATAAAAAATATTTTTTAAAAATAAAAAAAATTAATTAATTATTAAGCTAATATAATGTAAATTAATATAAAGATAATATAATTAGTAAAATTGTAATAAAGTATTTTAAACTTATATTTAAATATTAATGTAAAAAAGTAGTTAAATTTTATTATAATAAATATTATATATATATTAATAATAATATTGAATAGTAATAAGTAAAAAAATAAATATATAAGTATTAATAAGCTATTATAACTTTTTAATCTAATATATATTTAAAAATGTATATTTAGTTATTTAAAAAGGTAGCTTATTTTAAAATTAAAAAATTTAAAAAATTTAAAAATAAATTTAAAGTATAAAATATAATTATTATAATTTTTTAAATATAAATTATAAGTTTAAATATTATTAATAAAGTTAAAATTTATACTATATAGAAAATATTATAGCTATAGTATTTTATAATTTAAAAAAGTAGTATTTAAAATAAAAATTAGTTATAATTAAAGTTATAATATAAGTTTAAATTTCAATTTATTTAATAGTTAGTATAAATAAAATATTTTTCAATTATATATATTAGAGTAAATTATTTGAAGCTATAAATAAAAATATATTTAAATCATATTAATAACTAAAAATTTTATTAGTTTAATATATAAAATAATTTTAAAAAATATATAAAAGCTTTTATAATAATAACTAATTTTTAGTACTTATTAATAATATATTATTATAAAAAATATATAAATTAACTTTTTTTTAATAGTATTTAGCTATTATAATACTATAACTTAATATTTAATAAAATAAATTTATTATATAAACAAGTTATTTAGAATTTCAATATATAAAATATAAAATAGTTAAGAGGTTATTAAAGTATAAATAAAAACATAGTAATAATTTAATATTATATATATATATATTAGTAATTTATAAAAAATATATATAAATTAAAAGAGTTTTTATATATACTTAAGTATTATAAATATAAAAAGCTATATATTAAAATTAATTCTTAATATTTATTAGTTTTAGATAAATTTTTATTTTATAACTTTAAATAAAATGAAAGCTAAATTCAATAAAGTTTACTAAAAAGTTATAGTGCTAAGTATTTAAATATTTAATGCAACTTAAAAAATATTTTTTCTGTGCTGTTTATGTACTTATAGTAGTGTGTTTTGGTATATTTTTTTATTCTAAATGGAAAAATCTCCTTCTGAAGTTAACTACATATAGTTTTTGTATAGATTTATAGTCAGAACTGATGTTTGTATAAACTATTAAATTATTTAAAAAATTATAACAAAAACTGTAGCTTTAAAACTGCTCCAGTGCAAGTTTAAGGAAGGGTAAATTGACGTTAGTTAACGGTATATTATAGGGTTTCTTTGAGAGGCTTTGAAAATGAGAATCCATATCCTCCACTATCCTATCCAGCTTCTCCTTCATAGCTTTATCAATTCCACTTAAATTTCTATACCTAATTATAAAGGAGTAAGTTTGGGATAAATAAACGAAAAAAAAGTGGAAGGAATATTGCGGATCCATAAGCTTGGCAAAACCTATCGCGCAGGATGCGAAGTGTACCAATTTAATTAATATAGGCTGAGGGAGTTCGTGGTTGGTGTAGGTTGGTTGTAAGCCGGGTTTGATTTGGGTGATTGCGGTGTTGACAAGGTGAGTTGAAACGAATAAAAATTGGTGGATGTACATTTGGAAGGAGGTCAAGTTGATGAGAAGATCGATCAAGTTCGTCCGTTTATTTTCACTGATTTTAAACAGGTGGAGTTGTTGTAATAGTTTCATAAAATCACTTGTAAACCGTTGCAACAAGGAATTAATTTTAGCTTCAATAGCCTGATGGGGCTGGGAAAGGTCGGGGTTGGTTTTTAAATTCCTCAGCTTGAAGTGTTGGACCGTGTAGTAACTGGAGTAGAGGTGACACTGTTGGAACAGTACGGTCAAGTAACTCAGCTCATCGTTACTATCTAAGCCGCGTAGATAGTCGTCGATAAGCCTTATTCGAGTTTGTAGGCAGTCGTAGGTTATAGCAGGGAAGTTATAGTTGTGATAGACCATCGCTTGCTCGGTAGCACACCGTATTAATGAATTGTACGTCACAAAGGCTTCCAAGTTACGAGGATCTGTTACTTTCTGGTAGGAAGTGGGCAGTTGTAAACCAATTTGGTGGGCTATGCTTAAAGCTAAACTTATCGGGTAGGAAGGTTTACTACGTAAACTTATGCATAATTGAGAACTTATAATCAAAAGTGCTTGTACCGTATCAAGACTGCGAACTAATTTACTAGGTTTGATCCTCTCTAATATGTACTGTATTAGCGTATTTATCAAAGGTTGGTTTGATGGATTGCTTTGTAAATTTAAACCACTCAACCAAACTACCGCCC
This sequence comes from Capillidium rhysosporum, assembly GCA_037055185.1. Classification (NCBI taxonomy): domain Eukaryota; kingdom Fungi; phylum Entomophthoromycota; class Entomophthoromycetes; order Entomophthorales; family Capillidiaceae; genus Capillidium; species Capillidium rhysosporum. The sequence goes on along the minus strand of JAWQFY010000168.1, from coordinate 5,208 downwards.
TCAGCAATTGAGATCGTGGATATTTATAAAAGTGGACTAAGATCCCTATAGGAAAGAATATATTTATATATTTAAAGTAACATACAGTTGCTTTATGTAAAGTTGGTATATAATTCATAAGATTGCCTTGTAACGTAAGTTTTACACATTTCTTCTTAAACATACTGGAGCTTTTAGCTATGTTCATAAAACTGATAAGATGTTGGAAGCTTTTCGAATCGGTGGTGATTTTTGGGAACTGTAGGAAGGTTTGGATGTTGTTTAAAACGATCTGTCGAGAGAATTTGAACAGTTCTTTAGACGGAAAATAATGTAGACCTAAATAAAAAATATAAATCGTCTATAAACCATTATTCAGGTTACCATTATGCACATCACTTTTCAAAACAGGTTTCAGCTTCGATTCTCCAACTTGGAATATCCTTACGAACTCTCTAATATTTTTATCACCGAATTGCTTACTTTTTCTAATTCTGTCGTAACTACATTTACTGCTATTCTTGGTACATCTATTACAAGGTAAAAGCCTATTGCAAGGTCGTTTAACTACAAAACATCGGTCACAGTTCTGACTTTTCTTCCGAATAGAAATAGATACTTTCTGTTCCAAACATTTGTCCATCTTATTGTATTCGACTGCCGCTCCCTTTTATTTAAATAACCTAAATACAAAACCTGCTAAATTATGGAAACGTTACACTTTTATAGATATTGATAAATTTCTAATCTTTTGGCTATTTTTATTCTTAAAGCCCAATAGATTTAAGCTTTTCATTTATATAATATTTAATAAAATAGGTTCAGAAACAATGAAGGAGGTAATATTCTGGCCTATTTACAGATTTTTTTTAAACAGCAGTTTCTCCATTTAAGTTCTATTGGCTAATTTATATTGTATCTCTCCAAGTTATCGATTTAACTTATAAATTATTAATCGGATACAAAAAATGTACACGCACCCACCTATATATTTCTAAATTTGGAAATATTGGTTTTATTTTTTGTTGGTACTGTTGTAGATGCTTCAAAATTTTAAAGTCATTTAATTTTAATAAATTAAATGCTTTAAAACCGGTTATTATTCCGGATAAATTAAAATAATTATAGATGAAAATTTATTGTTTCAATTTTTTGGCCAAAAATATTGGAATCCAACATTTTATATGCTTTTTGGCTTAAACGAAACTTAAAAATCTAATCCGTGCCTAATATAATATCGAAGCTTAAACTTCAAATTCGGCTACAGAGTTAGCTTTCTAAAAGAAAAGGGTGGCATTTTCGGTAGTTTATAAACAAGGTATATGCTAAAAAAGCAGTTTTCTAATCTTAAAATTATAACACCAGGTACAATTTCGAAAAAACGGACTCTCCGGAATATAAAGTTGTTGACGAACCAGCTTAAATATTAAAAAAAAGGCAAGCATTTAAAAGCTGTATGAAAATAATTTTAATTGAGAGTTAAATTCAAACTATGACTTAAGTATACATATATATATATTCCTTTTTTGCTTTTAGAAATAAATTACATAAAATTCTGTCACCCATTCTTTTCATATGTCGTATGAATTACATAGAAGTTTTCATAGTTCATAATGAAGTTATAAATAAAAACATTAGCAAAATAAGTCGATATAGTTAAAAATACATAGCTTTTTATGAATTTCATACCATTTACTACTTTTCGGTTCTAAAAACAACTACTTAAAAGTTTAACGTGCTCTTTTATGTTTCGTACGTATTTCAAAAACGTTTCATTTTAGGAATCACATGATGGTGCTAACCATTATGACTCACCCATCTTATCTTCTCAATCATAGACAGCTTTTTATGCTAATCTGCAATGGTATTTAGCTAGGCCACTTGTAGTCTAAATCGGTCCAAGTGGAAGCTAGTCCAATTTTTTAAGTCCTGTCTACAACCAGATATCGTTTTCATAAAAATTTACCCAAATAGGAAAAATAGCTTTTCCAACTACACTGTAGCATTTTTTAATTAATTTTTAAGATAAAATATTAGCCATAAGAGTGACTAAAGTTGTTGAGGGAACGGGAAAGTAACTCTGAATCAAGATCCAAAACTATTATTTTTGAGATATTTTTGTCTTTTTCCAAATAAATAAAGATAACAAAATTCAAATGTAAATAAACACTTTTAAAATAAAATAATATAGGTTGCTCCCAGAGGACTAGAAAAAATCAAGATATATTAGTAGATAAGCAAAGTATTAACTGTCAGGTTAGGATGCTGCAGCAACTAAGTAGCATTTGTAGGTTTACCATTATTGTATACTACCTTATTATAGTAGATATTATAAGCTGATTGCTATCAATTTCTATCTGAAACATATATATATATTCTCTTATAAGGGATATATTTAAATTATAAAAATATAAGTTAATAAATATAAGAAAATAAATGTTACCCTTAATACAAAATTTAAAAGTACTTTATATATACTTTATTTAGTATTATTAATTGTAAAGTTTAAGGTTTATTATAAAGATGAATAAAAAAAGCACTAACAGTTTTATTAAAATTAAGCTTAGCTTAGTAGTTTAAAAAATAGTATTTAAAGTATTTTTGATTTTTTAAAGAGTGTAAAGTAATATTATTTTAATATAAAGAAGAAAAATAGTATATATCTATATAAAATAATTAAATTTAAGTATTAATAAGTAAAATAAGTGTATTAATAGCAAATAAAAGGCAAAAAGTACTATTATTTGTAGAAAAAAAATTAATGAATATATAATAATATAAAAATTATATATATATTTAATAAGTTAGATTTTTAATTTTAAGTTCAATAAAACTAAATTGTTTTATATTAACTAAAAATTAATAATTATAATTTAATTACTTTTTATAATTTTTTAAATCTATTTTTTTAAAACAAAGTTAATAATACTTATTATATTTAGTAATTTTTTATATTTATTAGTAAAATTTTCTTTAATTTTATTGTTTTTTTAAGTTTTAAAAATAATATAACTAGAAAAATTTACCTTTTTTATTTTAAAAAATAATTTAAAAAATAGCTTTTTAAATTTAGATTATAATTTTTTTTTAAATAAAATCTTATACTAGTTTTACTTATTATTTTTTCTATTTTACTAATATAATTTAATTATATTTACTTATTTTATATAGCTAAAATATTACTTTTATAACTGTATATTTTTAAGTAAAACTTAAACTTTTAGTTTAATATTACTTATATAAAAATTTTAAAATATATAATATATTTATTAAAACTATTATAATTTAAAATTTTAGACTGTAAATTATTAATTTAATAATTAAATTTATAGTTTTATATTTATATAATTTTATTAAAATAGCTATAATAGTTATTATAAACTTTTTTAGCTCAGGTTTACTAATATTATTATATTTTAATTTTATTACTTTTAATACAATTTTAGTAAACTAGAAAATATATATTATTTTAATAAAATATACTAATAATTTTTTTATAAATATTATTAATAAACTTAAAATAATTATTTTTAAATAAATTTATATAAATTTTAACATTAAATTTACTATTAACTATACTAAATATAAATTGTAAATATATTTTTAATAACTTTTATATAATTTAAAAAAATTCTTATTTTTTAATTTTAAAGTTTTTTTAATTATAAAATTTATAATTAACTATATACTTAACTTTATATTTTTAGTTTAAAAAATATATAAACTACTTATAGCTTATAGTTTTAAAAAAATCATATTAATTAAATTTAAATAATTTTTAATATTTAAAATAACTTATTTTATATTAAAAAGTAAGTTAAATTAAAATTTTAACTTTTTTAAAATCTAATATTATACTTTATAATTAAATAATATAAATTTGTAGCTTTTTAGTTTACTTATTTATATATAAGTAATAAAAAGTATATTTTACTATTATTTATTTATATAATTATAATATTTAATTAGTTGTTACTAATAAATACTATTTAAAAAAATTTAATAATAAATGTAAAAAAATAAAAAACTTTTGTTAAAGTATTTAAAATTAAATTAAAACTAATTTTTTAAAATAAAAAAAAGTAGTAATAATTAGTTTTATAATTTTTTATAAATTAAAATAATATATATTTTTAGAAATTTATATAAAAAATATTTAAAAAAAAACTTATAAAAATAGTATAGTTGTTTAAAATATATATATAAATTAATACATATATATTTAAATATATAAAAAATAAGTAATTAAATATTTAAAAGTATTAATATATAAAAATTAAAATATTATTTAAAAAAAAACTATTAAAATTTATAAAAAATTTTATTAATAATAGATTTAAGTAAAAAATTTAAAAAATTAAAAAAGCTAATAAAACTAAATAAATATTTAAATAATTGCTAAAAAAAATCTTATATTATTAATATATACTAATAACTAAATAAAATGTTAACTACTTTTAAAGATAGCTAATTTTAATTTTAAATACTTAATAAAAAAAAATATTTTTTAAAGTAACTACTAATTATATAAACTTAAAATATTTAAATAATATATATATTATTATTTAAATTAAAAACTATTACTTTAAAATAATTTATTTATATTTTAATATTACTTTTAAATTTATATTTTATAAAAAAATTATAAACTATAAAATTTAACTATTTTATTGATGTTAACAGTTATAGATTATAAGTATTTATAGCTATTTATATAGTTTTTTAGATTAGTTTTACTAGTAAGCTTTATAAAACTTTAATATATAAATTTATAAAAAGTTAATAATTTTATTTTTTGTTATACAAAAATATATAGTTTTAAATTATTATAGCTATATAAAAAATATTACTTTATATAAAATATAAGTATATTTTTAAATAAAAATTTTAGACAAATTTAAAATAAAACTTTTAATAAAATTTATTAAATATTATTAGCTTTTTAATATATATAAAATTTATTTATTTTTAACTAATTTTATTAATTTAATATTATTTAATATAATTTTTAAATTAAAACTTATTATTTATAAAAGTAGCTAATTGCTTATTTTTTTAAAGTTTAGTAATATAATTAAAAAAAAATATATTTTAAATTTAAAATTTATTAAATAAATAAAAAAATTAATAAAACTTTTATAAAAAAATTAATAAATTTTATTTAAAAAAAGTAAATTAATAATTTAAAAAAAAAAATTTAAAAAGCTTTTATTTAGCTTTATTTATATA
>JAWQFY010000167.1:0-48623 GCA_037055185.1 Capillidium rhysosporum | reverse complement strand
GACGGTAGTTGTGATTTGTTGTACGTTGATGAGGTAAAGTTCTTTGTTGTTTAGCGCTTGCGGCTGTACTAGACTCGTTTTTAAGACGTTGAACTTGTAAGTTTTTGAGTGAGAATAATGGAACAAAGAGTTATTCTTTGTTCCAATTTTCAATTAAATTGTTGAAATTTGTTAAGTAAATTGTCAAAATAAATTTGTGTAATTTTGTCACCTGAGAATAGAAGAAAAAAGGTGATAAAATCAAATAAGCTTGGGAAATGAAGGTAAAATGATGAAAATGATCATTAAGTCAGCAACTTTATAAGTTGCTAAGTGACGGAACGTCACAATCTGCTTATAATAATTTTAACTTAATAAAATTAAGCCAAAAAGTAAAAAAGTAATAAAATAATAAAATAATAAAATAATAAGTATATAATTATTTAATAAATATATAAAATTTTAAATATTAAATATCAAATTTAAACTGAATTTATATTCTTATAAATATATTAAATAAAATTTAAATAAAGTTAATTTATATAAATAACTATTTATATTTATAATTAAATATATTAAAAATAGTAAAGAAACATACTATATTTTTAAATAAATAAATAGTATACTAAATTTACTTAAATAAGATTTTATTTAAAAAATATAAGTTTTAAAAAGTAAGTTTATAATAAAAAATTAAATAAAAATTAAAAAAGCTTACTTTATTAAATTAGCTTAATAATTATATAAAACATAAGATATGTAATATTTTATTTGTATATTTAGCTTATTATTTAATTTGTTTTATTTTTTTTATAATAAAATAATAAATATATATATTAAGCAATTTTTAAAAAGTTTTAAATTTTAAAAGTAATTATCTAACTTTAGGTAAAACTTAAATTATTTAAATTAAGTTTTATTTTAAAATAAATATTAAAAGCTATTAGTTATAGTATTATTTTAATAAAAGTATATATATTTAAAGTTTATAAAAATATAAAAAGTTTAAAACTTAAAATAATTATTTAAAATTATGCTAAAAAAATTAAAAAAAACTTTTTATAATAAGTTTTAATAAACAGCTATTAAATAAAATATTAAAAATAAATAAATAAAAATTATATTTAAAATTTTTATTTAGTTTAATATTAATATATAAAAATATTATCCAATTAAATAAATTAGTTTTATATAAATATTATATTATAAATATAAACAAAATTTAATATTTATAAATTTAATTATAATACTAAAACTAATTTTAACTTTTTTAAAAGTTCTAAATAAAAATTTATAACTAAATAAACTTAAATAAGTTAATAATAATTCTAATAAGTAAATTTATAAATTTTATTAATTATAGCATAATAAATATATAAAAAGTCTTAACTTTATAATATACTAAGTTTGATTTTTATTAAAGTTAAATTTTAATATAATTTATTTAAGTTAAAAAAGTAATTATAATAAAATTTATAGCTATATATAATTTTAATATAATTTTATATAAATTAGCTACTTTTACTCTTTTATTTAATTTAAATATATTTTATATTTTATATTTATAAGTAAATAAAAATAAAGTAATTTTAATTAATTTAAGTTAAAATATATAATAAACTAAAAAATAAATAAAGTTAAGCTATAAATTTTTAGCTAATTTTAATATTTAAATTAATAACTTACTTATAAAATTTATATTATTAACTAATTTTTATAATTTTGAAAATTTAAAATCTAAATAATATTTAGATAAAATAGTTATTATAAATTTGTTTTATATAATTTTTAATGCTATTTTATTTAACTATTAAATTTTCTAATTATATTTATATAATAAACATTATATTTAATAAAAATTATAAGTTTATTTTATTTTTTAATTTAAAATAATACTTTACTACTAATTTATAAAACTAGCTTTATTTATAAAAAAATACATTTAAAACAAAGATATATATAAAAGTATAAACCTATTACTTTTATTCATAATAATATCAAAAGCTATATTTTAAAATAGTAATTTACTTTATTAATAATAATATTAAAGCTTTAAATTAGTTTATTAATTTACTAAACTTTAATTAAAATTAAAGTATTTTATATATTTAAACTTTTAGTTGACTAAAATTTAAAATAGTTATATACTAGAATTAAAATAGATTTTTAAAAACTAGCTAAGTAAAATTTTAAAAATTATATTATAAAATTATATATAAATACTTATTAATATAAAAAGGTATATAAAAATAAAATTTACTATTAACTTTTATACTTGTTTTAATAAAGTATATTTTTATTAATTTTTATATTTATAATATAATTAGTTTTTAAATATTACTTAATTTTATATTTTTAAGTTATTTTAGCTTAAAATAATTTATTTATTTAAATATTCTAATAAATTATTTAGTAGCTTTTATTAAATATAATCTATATAATCTATTTTTATATAAATAATTTTTACTTTTATTATATTAGATTATATTATTTATTTTTTAATTTTTAATAACTTTTAGTAAATTTTAAAAAATAAGTTTTTTAATTTTTTATACACTTTAATAGCTACTAAAAAATAGGATATAAATTTTTTTATAAACTACCTTACCTTTCTTATTATTTAAATAATTAAAAAATAAAAATATATATTATTAAGTAGAAAAAAATTATTTTTATTATAAATTTATATTAAATAAAGTTTTAAAAAATTTAAAAAAGCAATTTAAGTTAATGCTAAAAATATATAACTTAAAAAATATTACTAAATATGCTAAGTGATAAGATATATTTTTTCAAATTTAAGCATTTTAAGAATTTTAAATTAAAATGATATTTTATATATATAAAGAATTTATAGCTATTTTTTTATAGTATATAATAAATATTTTAAACATTTAGTTACTTTATATTATAAAAATATATTTATAAAAATTATATATATATATGAAATTTTCTAAAACATGTTTTGAAAATACTAATCTATAATTCAAAATATTAGTAGTTATTAAACTTTGCTGATCATTTATTTATAAATACAATTTAAAAACTGAGCTTATAAGTTGGTCAAAAAACAAGAAACACTAAGGTTTTAGAAATCAAACAGCCTCACTTTAAAAAAAAATCACCATATATCATGCTAGTTTTACTTTTTATTTCTCTAGAAGATTGAAAATAAAAAACTATGCCCCATTACTTAGTATGTTTACAAATACGGAATATCTCAGTTATAGTTTTTGATTTAAAATCAAATTGTCTCAACTAAAAAAAGCATTACTTTGTTCAAATATACGATATAGTAATAGTAAAGCAAATAATTTACCAAGTATAGTATAATTTTATAAACTAATATAGAAAATCACATAACTAAAAATATAATAAAAGTAAAAAAATGCTTTTTAATTAATAATGTACAACTCTATACCATTTTGAAATTAATTTTAAATATTTACACTTATATCGTAATTAACTCTGTGCCTGTTGAACTTCGATTTCATCTCTTGTACCATTCCCCTGTGTAAAAACCTTAGCTTGCCGCTGCAATTGCTCATCGTTTCTATTTAGCGGAATATGTATTAAAAAGAGGGTAGCCAGGAACGAAATAACCGAGAAGGGTATTATGGCAAGATAAGCTGTCCTAAGGGTTTGAACGTACGATATTTTATGAAGTATCATTTCTTCGGTAGTTAAAAGTTTGACAGCTTCAATGGTAGTTAGCAGGCGACTTAAATCGTGATTAGCCAGATTATTAGATAAATTGAACTTGAGTGCTAACTTATAGATGGATCCAATGATAGCTAAGCCTAGAACGCCACCCATGGACTGTGTAAACGAGAGTAAGGAAGTGACTGAAGCTACATTATCTGGATGGACGGCAGCTTGCGATAGGATAGTACAGTTCTGAGTTATGAACCCATGTCCCATACCTAATAAAATAATGTACAAAATCTCCTGCCATCTAGCTACATTGTCGGGAATGGAAGCCAGCAGACTAACACCTAATAGCGTCGAAAGTGTACCTAATATGTTGAAAATTCTATAGGCACCTGTTTTAGTAGTGATGTAGCCCGCAAGCGCTGAAATAATAACAACGGCACCCATCATAGGTAGTAGTTCTAATGCCGAAAAAGTAGCCGACTTATCTTTAACAACCTGGTAGTAAATAGGAATATACGTGATAGTTACGTAGAATGGGAATCCGGCTAGTAAGTTGGTAATATTAGCAGAGATTACGTTCCTATTAAATATCTGTTTAGGGAGTAAAGGTTCTTTTGCAAACCGGGTTTCAGTAAGCACGAATCCAACAAGACAAATGAAAGCAATGCATAGTGGTAACAATACTTGCCAAGAATCCCAGTTGAATTCGGAGCCTCCCCAGTTGAAACTTAAAAGCAGAGAACAGGTAAATATTATTATGAAGGCAGAACCTAACAGATCAACTCTTGCTAACTTTTTACGTATAGACTGAGCTGCCCCACTGGGTTTTAAATAAAGGTATATTATGAACATAGCTAAAGTTGAGATTGGTATGTTAATATAGAAATTCCATCTCCAACTGAAATTATCACTTAAAAACCCACCTACTACAGGACCGGATACTACCGCAACTATAAAAAATATTCCAGTCATCGATAAATATAAAGATCTCTGATGTAATGGCACGATATCTGAAATTATAATAATGCACAAAGCTATCAGACCACCTCCTCCAAGACCACAAAAAGCTCTAGATCCTATAAGCATAGGCATAGATGAAGATATTCCACACATAATTGAACCGACTAGAAATATGAATAACGCAGTCAATAATGTATCTCGTCTACCAAATATATCGGATAGTTTACCATAAATTGGGAGTAAAGCGGTCGAAGTTAACATGTAAGAAGCTGGGAGCCAGGTTAAGTCGTTTAAAGCGTTGAAATCACTTACGATGTGAGCTAATGCGGCACTTAATATAGTATGATCCAAGAAAGCAGTGAATATAGTTAGGAAAAGGCCGGATAGCAACAAATGGAAACGGATTCCTACCGGTCGGTTCTTTGTATACGGTATATTTTCTAGATGGCCTGGTTCACCTTCTTCAACTAGGTTTCGAACTATACTTAACGATATACTGCCTCTAGGTGCTCTATTTAGTTTCGCTGATGTTGGTGTTTGAATCGGCGTTGTAGGTTTATCGGTTTGTAAATTTAAACTGATTACGGAATCCTTATCAGAATCTGAGCCTTCCTCCTCTTTCTTTAATGTACCACTTGGTATTTCCGTCTCTGTTTGTTTTAGTTTACTTGTGCTAGGCTGTATACCAGCTTCATCTTTTAAAGTATCGGCCGATAAACTGTGCTGTATACCATCGCCACCACCTACCATCATTAGTTGAGAGTTAACTTTCAAAGTATCAGCTGATCTACTTGTACTTGGTTGTAAACAAACTTCATCTTTCAAAGTATCGGCTGATAAACTGGGTTGTATACCATCACCGTCAGCTGCCGTCGTTAGTGGAGAGTTAACTTTCAATGTATCGGCTGATATAGCTGGTTGTATACTGTTGTTATCGAATGTAACTACCGATGCTTTAGCTCTTAAACCGTCTATTGAAACTGTATGTTGTATTGATGCATTCAATTCTGCCTTTTCAATTATTTCATCCAAAGTTTGCCTAACTTTTACTAGATCTATACTTTCGATTGAATGTATAGATTCTGTATCTGCCTCTTTTTCTTTCCCGTTACTGTTGAGGTTTGGTGTAGTGTTCATTTCCATTATAATCGAGCTTCTCGATACTAACTCTTCATCCTCCTTATTGCTGGTATTGCTGAAATTTGAATTTGTGTTCGTATCCATTATTTTAGAAGTGTTGATTTAAGCTTAAAGTTTAAAAAGGTTGATATGTTTGTATATTATATATAAATACAATTAATCTTCAACAAACGCTTATTTTATCATAACTTATAAATCCTTATTTCCTTTACTAAACTTCCATTTTGTTGTCGTCTATCATAAAATTTAAGATAACTGATCTACAATAAAAATAAAGAAATCCTATAGTTTTCCGGAAAAAACTGCAAGTTTGTGTTTGTTACCAAACTTTATTCATGAAGTTTCGGATAATTAAATGGTTTTAACGGTTTATAGTTTTTACGGCAAAAACAAAATACTTTTATATAAAGTAAAAAATATTTAGGTTTACTATCAGTTTATAAGGGAAAACTCGATCCAACTAACTATATTTTAATCAAAATCCTTAAAAGGATTTTGGAAGCTCAATATTATAATTTTTGTAATTTTTTGAATTAAACTGAATTTAACTATTAAATTAAAAAAGCAAAAACTTCGAAGTTCCCATTAGTTTTTTCTTGAAACTCAGTTGACCTGACCTAAGTGTTTATTTATTTAAAGTTACACAGTGCCAACGAATACATCAAAACTAATTGGATTTGCATAGAAGTAGAATATTTCTGTTAAAAGGCAGGAGGATAATTGAGTAGAAGAAATGGAGATACTGAAGATTAATGTATTTATGAAGAAAGAAACTAATAAAGTGAGAAGCTGAGTACTATGCTTTATATTTATATGATTCTAAAAGGTGGTGCATGTAAAACCTCTATAATCCAAGATAGGAACTAAAAGACTAACGCTTAAGGTAAAAGCAAAAACTTTTTAGTAGAAAAAGTCTATTTTAAAATAAAAAGTAAAACTTATATTAATAAGGAAGCTAATATTAAAGTTTAGAAAAACAGAATGAGAAAAGCTTAAAGCTATAAAAATATAATATTCTCCTTAAAAAGATTTTGAAAAAAAGGCTATTTTAGAATATTTTATTTAAATTATTAGTTAAAAATATTAAAATAATAAGCAGTTAAAAATAGCTTTTATATATAATTAACATTTTATAGAATAGGTAGTTATTTACTTATATAATTTATATATGCTTAAAATAAAGTAAAACAAAGTAAATATTTTATAGTTAAATACTATAATATAAAGTAAATATGAAAAATATAAAAAAATTATAATAAGCTTACTCTTATTTAGTAAAGTACTAAGTATTTATATATATAATTAACTATTTTTTAAATTATCTAATTTTAAAGTTAAATATTAAAAATTATATAATAAAGTTGGTAAAATTAAATAAATAAAATATATATATCTTATTATATTTAAAAATATTTATAAAGTATAAATTTATTAATAAATAATTATATGCTTTTTATTATAAAATTAATATATTATATATGATATTTTTTTATTTAAAATGCATTCTATTAATAAAAAGTTAATTTAAATTAAATTAAAAATAATAAAATTTAATGCATTAGTAAAATTATTGCTATATATAATTAAAAGCTATAAATACTTAAGTTTATAATTATATATAATCATACTAATGCTAAAATTTATAGTAGCTATTTATAAATTTTTATAGCTTAAATTTACTAGTATTATTTTATATATATAAAATATATATTTATAAAGTATTAGTATTTTTTTTTAAAATATAATTTTTATAATTATTTTTTTAAGTTTAATTATAAGCTAAATATTTTAATAAAGTTATATTTTAAACTAAATATATTTTATAATATATATATATATATATAAATTTAATATTTTAGCTTTATTATATTTAATATACTTTTTACTAAATTTAATAGTATATGTAAATATATTATACTATTATAAAATATAGTTATATATTAATATAAATATTATTAATAAACTTAAAATAGTTATTTTTAAGTAAATTTATAAAAATAATAATATTTAAATTATTTAAAATATAAACTAAGTATTTTTTTAATTTAAATTTTATTTTATATATTAGCTTTAAAACTATTAAACTAATATAAATTATAATTAGTAATATTATTAAAGTTATAATAATAATTATATAAATATAAATTAACTATTTATATTTTTTGTTTTAAATATTGTTTTATTAAATAAATATTTTTATAGCTATATTGCTAATATTTAAATTATATTATTTAAGTAATTATAGTGCTATTTTTAATATATTAGCTTTATTTATATATATACTTTCTATATTTATATACTTTTTTAATATAATAATAAAATACTATTTAAAACTATTACTTTTTTTTAATATATATAATAATAAAAATTAAATAAAACTTAGAATATATAAAAAGGCTTTTTTATACTTTATTTTACTATATTTAATAAAATTAAATACTTTTTTAGTTAGCTATACTTTAATAAAAGTATTTTTTCTATAAAAAAAATTTACTATATTATAAAAAATATATTAAGCTAAATTTTATATTAATTTTATATAGTAAAATAATTCTTTTATTTAATTTTTTAATTGCTAATATATATTATATATATTAAATTTTAATATATTTATTATATAAGTATATTTTTATATTATAAATTATAAAACTTTTATATAATAAAATTTAATTAGTTTTTTTATATAAATAAAATTAAAATTAACTATTATAAAAAGTTTTATAAATTATATAAATATTAATTTTTTAAAATTTAGTTACTTTATAATAATATATATAAAATTAATAATTTATATAATTTTTTAGCAGCTTTTTTAAAAATATAAATAACTTTAATTAGAATTAATTAAAATATAGAATAAATTATATACTATATTTTACTTATATTAGTAATTATAATAATAATAATTTTATTTTAGTGTTTTAATTAAATTAAAACTAAATTATTAAATAAAAAAGCTAAAAATTTAATAAAAGTTTTTATTTAGCTATATTATTTAAATTTTAAATTCTAATACTTTTATAAATATAATTTTAAAATATTTTATTTATAATATATATATCTAGTATATTATTAACATTATTATTTAAATATTAAGTTGAAATTTACTAATATTAAAAGCTTAATAAAATATTTTTAAAAATAAAACTTATTATAATTTAATAAATAATTTTTATTTTTAAAAAAAACTAATATAACTTAATATAATTTTAATTCTAATATAATTTTAACTTTAATAAACTATTAACTAAATTAAAACTTAAATTTAAGTTAAAAGATAATAAAGTTAAATATATTATTTTTATTAATATATTTTTTTAATTAAAATAAATATATTAAAAAAATTGATTTTTTTACTTATTTAAATTTTTTTATACTTTTAAATAAAGTATTTAATAAATATAATTTTATTATTATTAGCTCAAATACTTTTAAAAAGTTATTTGCTTAACTATTATAGTATAAAAATTAGTTTAATACTATTATTTTAACACTATTTTATTAAATTAATATTTATTATAGATTCAAGCTATTTTATATATTATTTTAATTAATAAAATATATTTAGCTACTATATATTTTTATTTTATTTAAATTAATATACTTATAAATATATATTTATTTTGATTAAAATAAATTATAAATCTTTATTTTATTTATATATTTTAACTTATTATAATAGTAAATATTTTAATATATATTTAATTTATATAAAAACAAAAATAAAAATATTATAAAATTAATAATAATAAAATTTTTTTTTACTACTATAAAAAATTAAATTTTTAAAAAATATAAAAAGTATACTTAATACTAAAAAAATAATAAAAATAATAATAATTTTTTAAATAATTTTAGCTTAATTATTTTGCTAGTCATTTTTTATAGGCTTATTTTTCTTCTAAACTTTAAAATAAAGATGATAAAAATAATAAAAATATTAATTAAAATAATTATATTAATAATATAAAAATATTTTTTAAAATTAATTTTAAATAGTAAAACTAATTTAAACTTAGTTTTATTTTTATAATATCAAACTTTTAATATTAAATATTTTAAATTTTAGATTAAATATTACTAATATAGGTATTAAAACTATTACTATATTTATTATAATATAAATTATAAATATATATTTTATTAAAAAAGTAAAATAAAATTATTATAAATATAAATAATATAATAAAAATTTAAATAATTATAAATAATTTAGTTAAAAAGTAAATAAAAAATTATAAAAAAGTTTTAAAAATTAGAAAAAATTATTAGTAAAAAGATTTTTAAAAATAAACTTTAAAAAAAAGTTAATTATATTAATTATAATAAAATAGTTTTTAGTTTAAAAAATAAAATAAAATTTACTTAAATATTTTTAAATTTTATTAAATAATTAATATTTACTTTATTTTATTATTATTAATTATTTAATTAATAGAGAAAAAGTATAGCTAAATTTTTATATTTAAATTTTTATAAATTATTTGTTATAAAAAAAGTCAATTTTGGATATTTATTTTACTAATAGGCTTTATTTTAAATATATAAAATTAATATTAAAGTAGTAATAAGTTATAATATTTTAAATAAAAATTAAAAGCTATTTTTAATATTAATTTAATAATAAAAACTAAAATTTAACTAGTTTATACTAAAATTTCTTCTTTTTTTTAGTTATATTACTTTATATAATTAAAGCTAAAAATATATATTTAATTAGCTTATATTTATAAACATTTTATTAATTTTATTTTTTTAACCTTTTTACTTTATTTTAAATTAAAATATAAATTTCTTTTATTTTTTTTTAATTTTTATTATTATATATTTTATTTTATTCTATTTATATATATATTAGCTTTTTTATTTTTTTAAATAATATTTATTTTTCTTTTATTTTTATTTTTTAATTATTTTAATTATTTTTTAACTTTTTAATACCTTTTATTTTTATTAATATAGTTTAAATATAAATTTAATAGCTATATTTTATTTTATAATCTAATTTTAAATATATTTTTTTTATAATTTTAGTTTTTAAATTATTTTATTTTTTACTATAAATAACTAATATATAATAATATTTATTTAATTATGAAATAAATATTTTTTAAATTTTAAACTTATAAAAAATATGTTATAAAATTTATAATACTATTTTTTCTATTATATTTATTAAATTATATATAAGTTTTTAAAAATATAAATTAATAAAGTTTATTAAAAAGGTATAAAAAATAAGCAAATATTAATAAAAAGATTATTTTTTATTAAAGTTTAAATTTATATACTAGTTAAACTTATTAATTATTATAAACTAGTTTTTATTTTATAAAAATTAATAGCTTATATATAAAGTTATAAGTAAATATTTTATATAGTAATTATTAGCTTTATTTAGAATATTATAGCTATAAATTTTTATATTTTATTAAATTTTAAGATTTTTTTTCAACTTTAAACTTACTTATTTTATTTTATTTTTACTACTTTTACTATTTAAAATAGTTTATAATACTTATTAAAAAACTTATAAAATATTACTTATTTATAACTAAAATAACTATTAATCATAATAAATTATTTAGCTAAATTATAAAAATAGTAGTTAATTTTATTATTAAAAATACTTTTTTATTTTTATTTATAGTAAATTAAGTTTTAATTAGCATTTTTACATTTTTAAATATATATAAAACTTTAGTAAATATTAATATGTTTGTTTATTTAAATTATATTTAAATACTTTTAAGCTATTATTTTTAATATTTTTAATAATACTAACAATAATAAATAAATAAAATCTTATTAAAAACTATCTTATTTTAAAATTTTAAATAGCTAATTTTTTTTCTAATTTTTTTTAGCTTTAAAGTAATAGAAAATTTATAAATAGTAGTATATTTCAAACACTATATTAATTAATAAATAATATATATAAACTAATATCAACTAATTGGTTTTAATAAAATCTATTATTAAAAGTTTAAAAAGCCTAATATTTGCAAATTAACAAAAATAATAAGAAAATTTAAGAATTTTTATTAAGACAATTATAAAGCTAGTGTTAATTTTAAATTAAAACCATAATAATTAATTAGTAAGAAGTATTTCATCTAAGCTTAGATTTTATAATATAACTAAGATTTGAAATACATTAATATAGAGCTAGATAAAGTGTATTTCTCTAATGAAGGATTTGAAATAAGTGATAAAAATTACAAGGTAGCCTAGTTATAAAGGCATACATAGTTAATACATTTCTATTATACTTTAATAAAAATATAAACTGAAGATCTAAAGACCTTCAGTTAAACACTAAATGTTAACAATCTTTTTACACTTTAAAAAAAAGTATTTTAGTCTAAATTTTGTTTACTTGCTATAAAAGGAATATTTTAACTTTGGTAATCTGCTGCTATTCTTATTTTTTGAATATGTTTGACTTAAATTAATATATTTTGTAACCAAGATTAATGTACTCTATGTTTTTATATTTCTATTTTTAAATTGTTTTATTAATAATTTAAACTCAACTGTACATCTATTTCTTTCTAAAATTTATTATTAACAGCCTAGTTTTACAATATTTATAGTAGTAATTTAGTTGGAGTTAAATATAAACATTACACTTAGAAATATTGCCACTACCATTTTAAATTACTAGTAATATAAAATCTTCCTAAAAACCCAAATCTTATCGAATTATTAGCATCCGAATCACTTTTAAAATTAGAAGGTTCGAATATACCATTAAACGTGAGTTCAACCGAAAATTTTATTATTTGATACGATCCTTATTTTTGAATTAAAATTCATCCTCCAAAAAGTTTAAGTCAAACTCCATTTTTTCGTTCTTGATATTTTGGTTGTAGTTTTGATCAACACCTTCCAAATCTTTGTCTAAAAGTAAGTCGTTGTACTCGTTACTATCCAAAGGGGTTTGTGGGTGAGATTCTAGGCTCAGCTTTCGATTTAGTTTTAGGGATCCCTTTTCTTCAAATATAGAGCTGTTTCCGTTAGTAGCAGTGTTCAAATTATCTGTAAAATCGATCAATTCAATTTCTAAGTGAGGAGTGGCTTCAACTTTGGTATCAGATAAAGGTGGTAATAGCTGGTCTAGGTAGAGTAAAAGATCCTTGCATAGTCGTTGGGGATGACGGTGGTGGTGTGATGTACGATTAAGATGAGGTGGCGATCGTATAAGAACTGGTGTGAACACCAAAATCAGTTTATAGAAGTAGTTGTCGTCGTGGTCTAGCCCTTGTATTAATCTAACCAACATTCATTCAGTAATTCAATAAACTAAAATTGGTTTACGGCTGAAGTGTCACAAATAAAGTTCTAAGTGTAACGTACTGAGTTTTAGACAGATCTTTTTTAAACAAAGCACATATAGATTGGCACCGCAGTTGGGAATGGCCTAAAATTTAAAATCAGCACTAGCTAAATAAATAAAAATACTCTCAGAGGAGATCGATTTCAAAGGCTCGTATAAGAATTCAGGGACAAGCGAATCGGGAAGTTCCAAAAGATATAACCTTAAAGTTGCTGCAAGTGTACCCAAATCGTATTTTGACAACGTTTCAGAGTTAGGAAGTTTACCTAAATGATATAATTATAAGTCAAAGTGAAAAATAATATAAAATGTAAACTAAATACCTTGATTTAATATATGCCGTATAGGATGGATTTCAGTCAGAGCCGATTCAGCACACCAAATTAAACGACGTTCTAAAATTTAATAAATCAGCTCTAAAATAAACTGAATTATAGTTACCGTTTATAGGGCATCCTTCTAAACCTAAATATAAAAAGTAACTTTCAATAAAGTAAAGGGTTATGTAAAACTACCTTCAGTAATAACTTCGATTAAAATCTTAAATACAGGGGGCGTTAAACTATGACCTAACCTTGCCTGAGTATCCAATGATATCCCAAAGTTTTGTTCTAGTCAATAAATATCAACCTATAGATAATACCGATTTAATACCTAAACCGGAGCCATGGTAATGGTTATGGTACACGATTGGTTGCGGTCGAAAGCTTCCAGTCCTATACTGTTCGATCAAAAATTGAAGATCCTGTTGGGGTTTAAAAGTTTCGAGGTGGGGCAAAAGAGATTCACTGATGGGCTTCAAATTAGAATTCAATTTGGATTCTATGCCCGATAAACTCAAGAACGCTAATAAAATAAATCATTATAAATTTTAAATTATATGAAACTCACCAGCTTTGATAGATTCGATCCTAGAAACTTCATTGTTCTCCATAGCCTGTAAATAAGTAAACTAACAGTTTTAAATAAATAGTTTTTAAGAAAAACTTACGACCATAACTTCCAGCTGTAGACGTAGTTTATCTGTATGTTTGCAATATTGCTTATATACATGGTCAGCTTCTGCAGCCACTTGTCTAGCCTTAAAATGCTCCGGTTCCTCACCTATAAGTTCGACTGCCTTCTTCTCCCAGACGTAGCTACCTTTAAATTCAAATTTGTTGCCAGTACCCTTCAAAAACTTCTGTTCTAATAAAGCTTGAGCAACATCAACTGCATCCTGTGGAGTTTCTAACTCTTTGTAATTACCCAGCAACCAAGTGACTATAGATTCCCCATTCTCCGATTTTTGAAATATACCGAAGAATTTGCTACCCTGTTGCGGGAGGTTAGTTTCCTTTTGTATTTTTGTAAAAAAGTAAGGTAAGTCAGCCGGTCCTAATACTAATTTTCCAAATATATATAAACTATCCTTATTGTGGTATTGACTTTGAAGCTGGGCTACTGATAGAGCTTTGTTCTCCAAAGCTTCGGCTTCATTACATAGCTTGATGTACTTGGTTCTAGATAAATTTAAAGATTGTAAGCATTTTTCGAACTCTTTCAACTTCTCTCCGATATGTGAGTTAAGCTCTTGGTAAAGTAGTTGGTACTCCATAAATATACGAGTTAAAGGTTGTACTACTGTATCTCTAAGACTTTCTACGGCAGCAGCATGCTCCAACGATTTCTTGCTCAAAGTGGATTTTATTGCGGTATAGGTTACCGACATAGAGCTTAAATCTAAAGAATCATCAGCCGAAGTTGAATTATTGGTAGGCGAAACCAAATCTTTTAGATTTTGACTATAAATTGTCTCTATACTGCATAGTGCTTTTAAAAACTTTAGGATCTTGGAGTTCTCTATTATACTCTGTTCTATCCTACGATTTAAAGGTACTAAACTCTGACTAAATTGGTTGTCAACAGGCCAGAAACTTTCAACAAATCTTGAACCTGTCATCGATGCTACTCTCCTAAATTTTGAAATCGATTTATTTAAGTTGTTGAGTTCTCTAATTGAGCTTTTCAGAACTTGCTTTTTTGGGTATATAAGATTAATATATTTCTGAATTCTGTCTAAAAGAACTGGTGATGTCACTGATTTCGTAAAACGCCAGAATTCGTAAGCTAATGTGAATATCTTATAAATATTTATTTAGGTTTTCTCGGCCTTAAAAGGTCTGCTAAAGGTTACCTTTAACTAGCATAAGCCTCTTTCTAAGCGTAAAATTTTAACTTATCAATTTAATTCAAAAAAATATAGGTTTCCATCACATATTTCAATAAAAAATAAAATTAGGTATAAAATACAAATCATTTTATAACCTTAACTTATAATTAGCTCAACTTTACTTTTACAATTTCTCTTTATAATAGATAATATTAATTGGATGTTCATATTCAATAATTAAAACTAAGAACAAATTTCAACTCTATTATATAAAATATGTTTTTTAGAATTATTAAAATAACAATTTAATTAAAAAACAAAGCTATCAAAATTTAAAATTAAAAAATAAATTAACTTTTATAACTACTTACTAAAATTAATTCTTGATAAGGAAAAATTGTCTACTAATAGATTGATAAATAGAAATAAAGTACTTGTTTTTTTTTTAGTAATAACTAAAATACCAAAAACATCTACTTATTGCAACATATAATAACTTAAATAGGCTTACTTAATAGTAGTAACTAAAATAATTTTACTATCTATTAGTCTATATTATTTATAACATTATCTACTATTTAATAAAGAAATAGAAAAGTTATACATATTTAAAATTATTCTGTAATAACTATATGACATAATATCAAATTAAATTATTTATTAGGCTTTATAACTAAAATATTTATTAGATTGAATTTTGTTAAATATTATAATATATATAAAAAATGTAATAGCATTATAAAATATATAAATAGAAAAATAAAAAATAAAATTATATAATTAATAGTTAAATAAAGTAAATTATTTTTATACTTATTAGTATAAAAATTAAATTCTAATATATTTTATATTTTTATTTATTATATTTAAAAAAACTGCTTTTTTTTATAAAATTACAAAAATTTTAATATATTTAAAAAGCTATAAAAATTTTATAAAAGATATAAATATTATATAATTTATATAAATTTAAAAGCTAACTATAAAATTAAAGTATTATTATAATTATATTAATATAATAGATTTATAAAATAGATAGTATATTTATAATTAATAGTATAAATATAAATATTAAAATATAATTTAAGTTATATTATAATTAAAAAGTATTAAAATTACCTTAATTAATTAATAAAACTTATTAGTTATAATTATAGTTATACTAATAAAATAAACTTATAAATTTAAATTATAAGCTACTCTATATACTTATTTTTTAAAATAACTTAATATTAAAATAAGTAAAATAATATAAAAATATAAATTAGTTTATATTTATAATTTAGATTTATAATTAAAATAGTATAAATAAAATAAGATTTATAATTATAATTCTAAAGTATAATATATATAATACTTAATAAAATAAATTTACTATAAATAAATAGAATATTATTATAAGTTTTAGTAAAAAATAAGTATTTTATTATTATTAAAGTAAAATATTTTTATTTAAATTTATATAATAGCTAATAAAAATAATTTTAAAGTAATTATAATTAATTATTTAAAAATAATTCCAAAATTTTAGTTTTTATTTTTTTTATAATTAAACTTTTTTTTAGTAATCTTAAAAGTTAATTATTTAAAATAAATGCAAATTAAATAATTTTGTATTTATTTATTTAAAACTAATATTTTTAGTTTATTTTTAAAAATTAAATAATTTATTTAACTTTTTATAAAATTTTAATTTATAATTTTTAATATTTACTTTAAAATTTAATTTAATTTAACTTAATAGCAAAGTTTTTTAATTTGCATTTACTTAAAACTTATATTATATTATATTATTTTTTCAATATATTTATTTTATATTAAAATTTTAATAACTATATATATATTATTTATTTAATTTAAAATATAAATAATAAATAGTTACTTATTTATTATTTATATTTTTAATTATAAAAGTATTAATATATTTTTAATAACTAATATATAAAGGTTTTAAAAAATAAGTAAAAGCTTTTTAAATTTAATTTTAAAATTTATATAATTTAGTAAAAAATATATATAAATATCTAAAAATTTAAAGCTTAAAGAAAATAAATAAAAAGTATATATTTATTTTATAAATATATATTTACTACTATATATAATACAACTAAATAAAATTTTTAGTAGTAAAAGTATATAAAACTAAAAACTATATTAAGAAAAAGTTTTTAACTAATTAATAATAAGAAAAATTATTAGCTATAAATTATTTTAATTTTAAACTACTATTAGTAAAATAGTAGCAGTAATTAAAAATTTACTTAACTAGTTAAAAATTATAAATATACTAATATTTATACTAAAATATATTAAAAAAATCTATAAAACTTTTATATTAAAAATTATTTAAAAAATATTTATATACTACTAAAAATAAAGTTTATTTAATTTAATTAACTTATTAATAGCTTATTTAACTAATAAGTATATAAGTAAACTTATATATTTTTTATAAGATAAGCTAAGTAAAAAAAATTATTCTAACTAATTTATTTAAATTATTTTAAAAAATATAGTAAAAATTTTTAATAAAAAAGTAAATTTAATAAAATAAAATAATATAAAACTTATTATATTAAGTTATTATATTATATTATATAGTAATATCATAAAATTTTAATATTAGCTATAATGTTATTATATTATTATACTTTGAAAAATTTTAACTAATAGCTAAAAAATATATAATTTTTAGTTATTATTATATAAAATAATTATTAAGTATAGTATTTTATAAATTATAAAGTTAAAATCTTTAAAAATTTAATTTTTTAAACTTTTTATTAATATTAAATAAAAATAAAATTTTAATTTTTAAATAATATTTATATTTAACTATAATTAGCAAATTTTATTAGCTTAATTTTTATTATTATTTACTTAATAAGTATAATATAAATAGTTTTTTTTTATAATAATTTTTTTAGTAATTAAATATATTAATATTATATTAATATTTATTAAAATTATAGTATATATTTATAATGTTATTATAGTAAAATACTTTAGAAAATTATAGATAAAAACTAAAAGTATTTATTAATTATAATAATTGTTATATTAAATAGATATTAAGTATAAATTTCTATAATTAATAAAATAAAAAATTTTAAAATTTTATTAGCTTTATTTTTTTTAATAAGTTTTTATAATTAAAATTTATTATTTTTAAAAGTAGCTAATTATTTATTTAATTTTTTAAAAAATATTAAAAATTAATATATATAAATATAATTTTTTAATTAATACTATTTATTAATATATATATTAATTAAAATTACTTTTATATAATTATATATTATTTTTTTACTATATATATTTTACTTTTCTTTTTAATGCCTATTAATATTATTAAATAGCTATTTTATACTATTATTTATTTAGTAAAATAATAATATAAACTATTTTTAATATTTTGATTTACTTTTAACAATAGTATTTTATTTATATTTTCATTTTTAATAAAAATCTTTTATAATATACTAAATATTTTTATAATAATAGTATATTTTAACTATTACATTTTTATAATTTTAATTTTAGTTAGGTATTAATTTTATATTAAATATTTTTTATTTTATTTTATTAGTATTTATATTAATTTACAATATTATTTACTATTAAAATATAAAGTATTTAAAATAATATTGCTAAATTAAATTATAAAATACTTTGAAAAAATTTTAAATTTTTTTTTAAAGTTAGTTTTATATTTTCAAGTAATTTATTTATTTTATAAACTTATTTTAATTAATATACTTATAATATTAGAATTTATAACTAAATTTTTTTTTTATTTTAAAAGTATTAAATATATATATATAATCTAAATAACTATAGTTTTAATTAACACTTTTAAATAAAAAATATTATAAATTACTATTTTTACTATAATTTTTTTATTTATTTAAAATTTATTATTCTAAAAAATAAAATAACTAATTATAAAAATATATTCTTAAACTAAAAATTTAAACTAGCTTTTAATAATTAATAGTGCTAAAAAATTTAAAAAATACTTTACTTTAAGTAAAAATAAAGCAAAATTATAAAAATTATATTAAAAAGTATAAAAATAAAAATAATATATTAAAAGTTTTTTTAATAATATAAAAAATATAAAGTTAGATAATAGTATTTTAATTTAAAAGTTTTTATATTATATTAAATTTTTATTTTATTTTATTTTAATAACTTTGTTTTATTTTTTATTATTATAATTATAAAATTTTATTTTAAAGTATTTAGCTTAATAATTTATAGTTAACTAAGTTTAAAACTAAAATTATTAAATTAATAAACTTAAATTTAAAATTGAAATTTTATAAACAAATTTAATTTAAAGGTAGTATTTAAATTTATAAATTAAATAAGTTTTAATTTAAAGTAGTTTTTTAAGTAAAATTTGGTTATAAAAATTTACTAATTTATTTAATAATTTTTAAATTTATTTTAAAATAATTAGACTTATATAAAAAACAAAAATATATAGTATAAGAATAGTAAATATTGCTAGCAGTATTATAATAAAAAAACTAATTAGTATATAAAATAAATTATAAAAAACTAAATATTACTTTAAGATTTATAAAGTATATAATACTTTATTTATACTTTAGAGTGCTTAATAATATAAAATAATATTTAAGTAGTTATTAATATATAAGTTGCAAAAATAATTAGTGATTTTATAATTTATAATCCTATTTTTAAATTAGGATTAATATAATTTTAAATAACTATATATAAGTCCTAGTCACTTTGCTATTATTTTTTACATAATATTGGCTTATCTAGCTTTTTACAATTGGTATTATATTGAAAATATTTTTTTTATTATTTCTGATGACTTCATCCAAGAAGTTGATAAAAGTGAGGGAATTTTGGAATTAACTTAGTTAGTTCTTACTATAACAGAAAGTATATTATCAGATTTCTTAACATTACTAATTGATTTGACAGTCATTTCTTTGCTTATAATAATAATAAATCTACAATTTCTATATCAAAAACACTTATACCACACTATACTTTATTTAAAAACAATTATATAGAGATGGAATATTATTGATCTTCTTCAGTAGAATATTGTCTGCTTATATAGATATAATATAGAGGTAAAATAGTATATAGCTTGTTAAGTTTTTCTTTTACGCTTATAGCCCCTCTGATGAAGCTTCCTTTTTGCTAAAATAATGTGGCATTTATTTTGGGTTTGAATTTCTCAGTTAGTATCACATTATAGTTTCACAAAAGCTATAATGTAGTGATTTATATTACTTGTAATTCATTTAAATTGAGATACAGAATCGAATAAACGTAGGGTTTAAACTGGTATATTTATTACAGCTAAAATGTAGAAACTATTAAAAACCAGCTATAATCAGCATTAAGAATATATTATTATTGTATTTCTCTTTATATTGCTAACGTTTTACTTTGAAATAGTCAAGTAAAAATATTTTTTATATTTTAATTTTTAGTTATTTTCAGTGCCAATTAACTAATCGTACAATATCCTGAGTTCCGGAGTTATTATTCAAGTTTCGGATTTTCGTGTTTAAGATCCAGAATTCCTACAATAGCAAATAGTGTCTAAATAACTAACCAATTAAGATAGCTTTTAATTTAGTTAGAGCATAATAATCGAAACTAAAGCAAAATTTTATTTTGATAATGCAATATTTAGATCGATATTACTTAGAAACCAACAGGATTTTTATAAAAAATATATAATCTTAGCTAATAGGAACAGTTATATGGTAAATTATTTAAATCTAATGCATAATTTTGTTTCGACTTGACGAAACATCAATAAAATAAACACTTTTAAGCTATGATTATCACTTTGTTATATATAAATTAATTCTATAGCTTTGAAAGCATTTAATTGTTTTTTTAAACTAAATTAATTTAAAAATACCGCAGTAATAACTATTACAGCTAATCTTGATTTAAACCTAGTAACAATAAACCGATTTGAAAATAATATAGTATATACGAAGTTTACTTTATTTGCCAATATATAAAATATTTAGTACAGTTGTAAAAATAAATGTAAATTTATTGTTAAAGTTCATGGATACCTGTAAAATTTTAATCGAACAAGACTTTAATTTGATAAGCTTTGCTATTTTTCTTCAGTGCATCGACCTTTTTATTGTGTAATAAACTGTAAATATTTTTAATGAAAGTAATACTAATAGTTTAAAATTTTACATATGAAATTACTTTAGTGTTTAAATGTATTGATATGTATTAAACTTTAGTGATACATATTACCGTTTACTATGTACTGTATACTTTCATTACTTAGTCTATCTGTAATAGAAAACTAAATTGTATGTAGTTTTCAATTTTTATAATAGTAGTTGACATAAATTTACTTGTTTTGATAAATTTTAAAAAGTAAACAGGCTAAAAATCCGATCTCTTATATTATTAAATTGATCTATTTTTTGTATAATTAAATAAAATTTTCACTTCCGTTTTAATTAATTTAAATTTGTTTACTAATTTTCAATGTGAATTCTAATTGGTTAATTATTTAAATTTTTTTCACTATACCCAAATGGTTTCTCGCAAAAGTCCAATTAATTTCGAAGTAATAGCTTACTAATCCGATTAAATAAAACTGGTTTAATTAAAGATATACCTTCCATTTAAGTATATGGTAGAAAGCGCTTGGCCTTGTCATTTTTTGATCAAAATGCCTTTCTTAGTTTTAGAGGTCAAACTCTATAATTTTTGCAGTTTTAATCAAATTAAGCCTAATTTAACATTTTAAATAAAAAAGTAAATCGTTCAAGCTTGTCAATTTTAGTTCTAAGTATTTTCGCAAGATTTTGAGGTTTTGTATATTAAAGTTTACAATTTAAATTTAAATCGATTAGCTTTAAATTGCTTATTTATTATTAATAAAATACTTTTGTCACGTTCTTTGGTCAGCTTTATTAATTAAAGAGACAAGCTCTTACGTTTTTTGCCATATTTACAAGTCTACAGTATTCTATATCTTATTTTAAGATAGTTAGAAAATAAAGAAACATAAAATATACTAAATATCTTAATAATATTTAAAAGTATTACAGAGTAATCTAAAATTACTTTTCTATTTCTTATATATTAATAGTAAAGTTTTGAAGGCTTTAAAAATATTAACTTATTGCATATTATTTAAAGCAAAGTTGAAAACATTAAATATATAAAAAGGGCGTAGCTACTATTATTTAGTTAACAAAACCAATTGAAATTTAAATAACATAAAACAGTTCAAAATAACCTCTGTGATAGTGGAAGATGGTTTTTAAGTTAGAATAGGTTACAAAAAGTAATGCGAAGAAACTCCACGGGTGGGAACAGTACGCTCATTATCAGGTACAGCATTAAATATAGTGAAACTAGATTCATCTACTTTTAGGGATTCCGTTATTTTCATTATAGAGGCAACATTTCCACAACGATAGCAGTAATTAGGAGCTGACCAAACAGTTACCAAATTTTGATCATCAAACATAAATTTAAATCCTTCTTGAACTAGCTGATGTGCTCTGGCAATAAGTTCCAAGCCATTGACATGGTTAAACTTAAAAAATTAGAAATATACAAACAAAGTAACATACCTCGTTTGTAACCTGACCACCAAATAGCCAACCAGCTCCTCTCGGAGATACAGCCCAGCTACTAACATTATCAGGATCAGACCACATAAGATCTTATTGCATTTTTAGAAAAAATAGGCGAAAAAAAAATACCGCAAAATGCGCCATCATGAGGAATTTCTTGGCACCTTTGTATTGTGCGAATTTGATCAAGTGTACGAATGTGAGGAGATAAGCCACCATGAACGCATAAAATTCTTCCATCTACGATCTATTATATTTTATTACTCTATGCTTAAAAAATATAAAAATTACTGCTGCTAAACCTAAGTAATCAAAAACCTGGCAACAGGATTTCCAAACATTGGCATTTCCGTATTTGGTAGTACATTCCTCTGTTAACGTTAGCTAAAGAGAAAAAATATAATTACCATAAAAACCATAAACTTGAGTAATCTGTCGTGACTCATGGTTACCTCGAAGTAAAGTTATTTTGGAAGGATATCTATTCTACGTTGAGTAAAATGCATTTATAATTCTCTAAATTTTACCTAGCTTTTAAAGCCATTAATAATGAAAATGTTTCTAATGAGTAGTATCCTCTATCTACAAAATCTCCCTAAATATACTTAAATATATGAAAATCGTCAAAAATACCATAAATATGTAATTTGTATCAGGAAGCTCCCCACCAACTTTAAAAAGTTGTAAAAGATCGTAAAATTGTCCGTGAATATCGCCACAAACTGTCACTGGTGTTGAAACTGGTTGTACATTCGATTCTTCCATCAATAATTCTTTCACCTTTTGTAATGAATATTATGAGTATCATTATTTTAAATATAATTTACCTTTTCACAGAGTTTGCGCATATCTAATTCAGGGAGAAATTGACATTTTCTTAAAGTTTCTATCCACTCATCAGGACCACCCATAGTTTATATTTGTAATTAAGTTTGTTTATAATATAAAAGTATTTATTGATTTTAAAAAATCTATTAACTAATCCTTGGAATTATCTATATAAAAAGTGTGATGTTTGCTTTTAGACTATGAAAACTTATAATTTCAGATTTAAATTAGTCCTATGAATAAAATAGTCACCACAGATTAGCCAATAAATGTATAAAGTGACAGATAATGAAGCATTAGGTAATAAAATAAATTCTAAAAAAGTCGAAAAAGTTAATGGAATATAAAGTTATAGGATTGAAAACGAGATTTCTAGTTACAAAGTTACTGCTTTATAAAAGCAAAGTATAGTGTGTATTAGTAAAAATGAAATTTAATATGTCTATTGTTAAGTTTATAGTTTATTGTTAAAGGAAAATTTTTATTTATTATAATAAACTATTGTCTAACTTCAATAACATTTAAAAATTAAATTTATACAATATAGGTCTTTTGGTAATATTCTTGACCATAGATACTTTAAATACATATAGTCAGTATGTATATGAGGGTATTTCATATAGTTAATAAAATTTTTAAACAATAGTTATGTAGCATATATATACATTTTTATAGAGCTATATAGAGTAAAAATATTATATTATAAATATTTTAATTTTGTTTAGCCTTGGAATGCTTTAGTAGAGTAAAATATTTAAAACTTTAAAAAGTAATTAATCTATTAAGAAATATACTATATATATATGTATATAATTATTAAAAAATTACTTATTAAAAGTAAAAGTTTACTATAGCTATATAATTAAAATAATATTAATAAATAAATAAAGTAAAAAGCCTAAATATAAGTTTAATATTAATTTAAATCTATAATTAAAATACTTTTAAGCTAAAAAATAAAACTAATAAAATATGAATTTAAATATCAATTTGATAAAAGACAATTACTTAATTAAATATTATAATTTTAAAAAATTAAATAATATAGGTAAAAAGTAAAATTATATTAAAAAGAGATTAGTATATAGCTATATAATAAATATAAAAATTATTTTTTTAAGTAACTATATTTTAAAGATTTTAAATCAACTATATATAGTATATTAAATATATTTAATAAGCTAATATTAATTTAAATTAATAATATACTATAATTTGCTAATTATATAGTAGTTATAATAATTCAATTTAATTTAATAAGTTAGTTAAAAAAAATTCTATTTAGCAAATTTTATAAAAAATTAAATATTTAAACTTATATACTTAGTTATTATATAAGTTATTAATATTTTTTAAAAATTAAATAAACTTTATCTATAATAAAATTATATTTTAATTTTAGTTTTTAATTTAAAAGCTATATATATTTTTATAATATACTAGTTTTACTTTAATTAAATTAGTTACTTATATTTTTTTAAATAACTTTATAATTAGTATAGTAATTTTAATAATAGCAATTTACAGTTATTTTAGCTATTATAATTTTAAAATATATTATAAATGGTAATATTTTTTCCTTTTTATTTTTTTATAATACTTGTTTTAGTATAATTTTAAACTTTATACTACTTTTTTAATTTAAAAAATATATAGTTTTACTATAGTAATAATAATTAACTATTATATTTTAATTATTTAAAAATATATAATAAAATAAATGATATAGTGCTAATATATAATAATTATTATACTATATAATAGTTACTATTTTTTATTTTAGCTAAAAACTTATTAAATCTTAATTTTATTAATAATGCTTAAATATATTTATACTAATAGCTAATAATATATAACTTTATTTTAAATTAAAAATATATTTAACTAAATTATAAAAATAGCTGTAAGCTTATATATTTTAAAAAAAATTAACTTATTTAAAGTATTAGACTTAATAATATTAAAAGTAAAATTCTATTTGATTAAATATTTTAAAAAAATTATTAATATATAGTAAACTTTATTATATTAGCTTAATTTATAAAATACTATTTCTTATTATATTTATCTTATTTTATTTATAGATTTTTTATAATATATGTAAAATATTTAGTATAATACCTTACTATAACTATTATATTAATTAATAGATATAACTTGTATAAAAAATTAATAAAAAAACTAAGCACTTAACTTTTATAAATTATTTTTTATACTAAACTTATAATAAAAGTTAGCTATAGCTTAACAATTACTTAAAGTTATATTTATAAACTAGTAATTAACTAAATTATTAAAAAGTTAATTTTATTTATAAAGTAATAACATAGTTTTTTAATTTAATATTAAATTTATATTAAGCTAGCAAATATTTATATTTAGCTATATAATTAAATTAATTTTATTTCAATTGCTTATTAATTTATATTGTTATTATTTTTTCTTTTTACATATTTTTAGTTTTATATTCTATTAACTTAATTTATAGTTATCTTTTATTTATATTTTCAAGTTAGTATTTTTATAGGCTTGCTACTACATATTTAGCTTTTTATTTTTTAAAGTTATTTATATTTAGTTATTAATTTGATTTTGCTAATTTTAAATAAAATTTAAAAAAACACTTAAGTTTTTTATTTTCCAAAGATTTTTTAAAAATAGATTTTGTTTTAAGTAAATTTTCTGGTAGTTTAAGATACTTATATATTATATTACTTATTTTTTATAGAAATCTAAATTTAATTATATTTTTTGGTATTTTTTCTATAATAGATTACATATTAAGTTAGAATATATATTTTAATTATACCTTTCAGTTTACTTATCTAAATATTTATAAATTGGTATAAGCTTTATAAACTGTTATAAACTAGTACGATACTATAAAATTAAAGTAGTAATATAGATTTAATAAGATTAAAGCATAGCTAGTTTAGAAAAATAAACCATCATATTAATCAGTTTAGTATTTAAAAAATGGATTAAGTATAGTTAAGCTCTCAAACACCAGAAAATCATTGAAACGATTGTATTGATTGAAACTATTGCCATACACCTAAAAAGAAGATTTAGCCTTTTATAAAATAAAATAAATTATTGTACCATAAATAACCTATCACATCAATAAAACAACCTACATGGGGAACATCTGGCATCGCTTTCCTTAAATTAGGAAAAGCAAACATTAACATACATCCTAGTGGAAGCAAAGGAGCTGGTATTTGGGCATCCTTCATAATTGCTCTTGTAACTAAATAAAAATAGCTTATAGATAAACCCCACATAACTAATAATAAAATGGTATCGAAAGCAATTACAGTTAAACTTCTTCTTATATTGATCTCTATACGATTTTGCTCAGCACCTTCAACTATCTTTTCTTCATGCTTTATATCAAAATCTTGATTGGAGATATCAAAAGTTAACATGGGTTGGTAAGAGTTTTGATCTTCATCAGTAACTAGCATTTCAAAGCTTGTTTTATATCTATCGAAGGGATAATAAGAATTATCACCTGATTCAAACGGCATCGATACTTTTGGATTCTCCCTATAATTTATTAGAAAATCATAATAAAGTCATATTAAGATTACCATTTCCATTGTTTTTTTTTAGTCACAAGCTTCTCTTGGTCGTGGAAATTGTATCGCATAGTCCGATTTGGATTGTTATTTTCGAAAGCTCTAAATAAAGTTTGTCCTAATTTGAATGAAACACTTAAAGATAAAACCTTGTTTTCAGGCTTAACGCCGGTTGTTGATATTTGGATGTTAACTAAATCTGTTTGTGCATAGGCTTCTTTTTTAATTGAGGTTAATTTTACATTTAATTCGTCATCTTTGAAAGTTATTAAAGTTACAGATGTAAACAATGCATAGAATATAAGGATCACTAACATTAAAGTTATTACTAAATTACGACGCCGTTTAAAGAGTTTTGGCAGTTTAACCTGTTCTCCTATCCTGCTTGCTATTCTGCTTATTGTATCCATTGTTAGAATTTGTCTGAGCGAGTCGAAAATCTTATATATGAGAATGCTTAAACTCTATAACTTTGCAATAAATTAAAATGGTTTCAGCATTACTTGCGTATATATTATTTTAGGAACATTTTTTTAGAAATTGTTCTTGAATTTTCAAATTCACCTTGTTTTACCTAAAAATTTTAAATCGAGAATCGAGAAACGTAATTTTTAAGCATAGTTAGAATCAATAAAAGAACTCATCTACAAAATTACACTTTCTTGTCAAAAGTTAAATTATTGAAACCTAAAGCAATTCAAAATAATTCAAGAGTATTATAATATGAAACTTGTTTCCAAACATGTAGAAAGAGATGGGTCTGGATATGTAAAATTAATTTGTGAGGAATCCGAAGATATGTGGCATATTTACAATTTAATTCAAAAAGGAGATCAATTTAAGTCTTCAACCGAAAGGTAACTTCCCTACCTCTATATTGATTTAACTTTGAAATTTTACTATGTGAGTAGAAGAGTACGCTTAGATACAAATACAGGTTCAGCTGATTCAACTAGAGTTAAATTGACTATCACAATTTCAGTAACTGAAATTGAATTTGATGCTACTACTTGTATGTTAAGGTTAAACGGGAAAAATTTGACTGAGAATAAGTTTATAAAGGTAAAAAATAATTCATTTACTATTTATTTTACTGTTTTAAGCTAGGTGCTTTTCATACTATTGATTTAGAACTTAATCAAACGTTTACCTTAATCAAAGAAAGATTCGATAGCATAGATTTTGAAAGAATTAATGAAGCTTGCGATGTGACTAAACAAGCTGATGTTGCAGCGATCGTTTTACAAGAAGGTTTTATATCGGCGTATACTATATAACTAAAATTTAAATCAATAGGATTAGCTAATGTATGTTTAGTTACAAGACATATGACAATTGTCAGGCAAAGGTTAGAGGTTCCTATACCCAGGAAACGAAAAGGTTCAGTTACTAAGCATGAAAAAGTAAGTGGTATATTATATATTTATCTAAGTAAAATATTTAAGGGTTTGGAAAGATTTTTCGATCAAGTGTTTCAAGCTTTATTAAGGCACTTTGACTTTAATATATTAAAAGTTATAATTATAGCCGGTCCCGGGTTTATTAAAGTATTTTACTTTATTATTACTAGTAATAACACTATTTAGGATCAATTTTATAGTTATATATTTGAACAAGCTACAGTAAACTTTTATTTCATTTACATTCTAAATGCTTAATATAGAAATTGGATAACAAAGCTTTATTACAAGCTCGTAATAAGTTCGTACCTATACATGCATCAAGCGGACATAAGCATGCTTTACAAGAAATAATGGCTGATCCTACTGTTCAAAATAAGTTAGCTGATACTAAAGCTACAAAAGAGATTGCTGCATTAGATAAATTTTATGCTATGTTGGAAAGGGATCCCGATCGTGCTTTTTATGGACCTCACCATGTTAAATTAGCTAACCAAACCGGAGCTATCCAAACTTTATTGATTACCGATGAGCTTTTTAGGTGATATATGTTTAATAAATTTTAAAACTAACCTTGACGTGCATTAATTAGATCGGCAGATGTACAAACAAGAAGGCAGTATGCTCACATGGTTACCTCAGTTAGACAATCAGGAGGAGAATCTCTGATATTCTCTAGCATGCATGTTTCTGGTGAACGTAAGTTATACTTTGCATATTTAAATGTTTTCAAGATATTAACTTTTTGTTACCTAGAACTAAATCAACTCTCTGGTGTTGCTGCTATTCTTAAATTCCCTTTACCTGAACTTGATGCTTTAGAAGAATAAAAAAGCAATTTAAGTAATAATAAATTTCTTTTTTCACACTGAACTTTTTTGATTATATACCCTTTTCTCTCAAATTTTATATGTAGGCAGCAAATATGTTTAGTTAGAGCCTGATTTTTTTTAAAGGGTTTCTAATTTTCTGGCCTGGAAACTTCTAACTTAGTAATTGCTTCTAATAACCTAAGATATAAAAATTATTTATGGAGTAGTATAGAATACAATATATACTAATCAAGGGGAATGTATTCTCCTATACTAATATTACATTTTTTATAGGTTTTTATTTAACTTTAATTATTATAATCTGCTTAGCTTTACTAATTATAGTAGAAGTAGTATAAGGTAACTTACTTTTTCAATTTTTAACAGTTGGTAATTTATATAAAATCTTAAATATTAGAAGGCATTTTTATTATATTTTTTGCTAAATCTAGCATCTAACTAGCAGAATCAACTATTATTTTATATTTTAGAAAATGTATATTGTAAACTAGTAGGAATACTTTAGTAGTTTATCTTTTAGAAAATAAGATTTACTTTTTTAAATAACTAGTTTCTCTTAAATTTATTCATATTTATTAATATAAGCTAAGTAGATATAAAAGCTATAAAAAGCTTAATAAAAATACACTAACTTTTCTAAACATTATATTTTATCACTTTCTAAATTAACTATACTCAAAATACTAAATATAAGTATTAATGTAAATTTTTAACAAAAATGACTATATTTGTAAAAGTTATAATAATATTAAAATAAAACTATATTTTTAAAAAAAATTACTATTATTAATAATTCTTATATTATAGTTGATATATTATTAATAGTATAATTAAATAGCAGTTAGTTTAATATTTTTAATAAACTGAAAAACTAAAAAACTATATTTAAAGTAATATAAGTAATATAAACTTAAATATATTTAAATTATATTAAAATATATAAGGCTTTTTATTAAACTAAAAGTGCTTTTAGCTTTTTAGAAATTATCTTTATTATTTAAAAAAAGCTTAAAGCTAAAATATAGAAATTTGTAAAGTAGATAAAAAATATCAATAATAGTTAGGTTTTTTTACTATAATAATTTAAAGCTTAAATAAATTTATATTTTAGATAGCAAATTTGCTATAAATAGTATAAATATATAAATATAATAAATAATTATTTTTATTTATTAAAAAATTAGATTTAGTAAAAAAAAAATTACATATTTAAATTAAATTTTATAAAAAATAAACTCTATACTAAAATTTTAAATACTTTTATTATAAAATTTTAATAAATACTAAATTATAGCATATATAGCTAAAAGTACTATTTAGTAATTTTAGTCTAAATTTAATTTAATTTTATATAAAGCTACTTTATTAATATAATATATTTTTTAATTTTATTTATTATTTATAAAATTTATAAAAATAGTATTTATATTATAAATTAATTATCTTTTTTATAATATATATTTTAATATTATTAATATTATTAAAATAAAAATTAATTTAAAAATTATAGTTACTTATATATATATATATATTTTAGGTTAGTATATAATAAATAAATTTACTTAAAAAGCTAGATTTAAAAATAGATATTTAATAAAAAATATTTAAATTATTATTATTAAAAGCTTATAAGTTATAAATATAACTAAACTAAGTAATTATAATTAAAATAATTAATTAGTATTTATAATATTTAAAAAATATACTATTAAAAACTTTTAGCTATTTATTAAAAATTAGTTAAGTTTTTAAATATTATTTTACTAAGTTTAAAGTTTATAATAATAAAGTAATATTTAATTTAAATAAGTATAAACTTATAATTTTTATATTTATAATTATTATAACTATTTTAAAAAACTAAAATTATTATACCTAATATATTAAATATATTTAGTAAGTTAAAGTTAATATAAAAAATATTTAGTTATTATTAATAGTTATATTCAAATATTAAATAAGTATTATATTTTTTTACTAGAAAAAAAAATTAATAAGTTATTATTTTAAATTTATAATAAAATATTATTTTATTAAGTTATCTTTATTACTATAAATTTTAAAAAAAGATTTAATATTTTTAAATAGAAGTTATATTTATTTAATATTAATTTTATTAAGAATTTTTAGACTTTAATATAATAAAAATTAAATAATTATACTAAACTACTATATATTCTAAAAATTTTTTAGTAATTTTTTATAGATTTTTTTAATATAGTTACTATAAAGTAGCTATTAAACTAGGTTAATAATTTAAATAATATATTTAATTAGTATATTAAATTTAATAACTTTAAAACTAAATAACTAGTTTATTACTTTTAATAATAGCTTATTTTAATATTAAAATTAAAATTATAAAATTAGTAAAAAATAAAATATATATTTTTACAATTTATATAATAATAAATTTTAAATACTTAATATATTATTTTTAAACTTTTAATTTTAAAATTTTAATATAATATTAATATAATATTAGTATATTTATATACTAAATTTTTTTTTAATATATAATTATTAAAAAATATAATATTATAGCTTATATCTTATTAACTAAATAAGTAATATAAAAGTAAACTAATAATTATAAAAATTATATACATATAGCTATAATTATAAATATTAAGTTTATATTAATAAAGTTATATAGTTAGTAATAAGACTAAAATTAATTAAAATATAGTTTTAGTTAAATATTTAACTTTTATTATAAGTAAATATAAAATATATATATACTATATAAGTAAATCTAAATTAGTTTAAATAAATTATAAAATAATAATATATTAAAAATATATATTAGTATACTATCTTAAATTTATAAAGGCTAAAATACTAACTTAATTTTTATATACTTATAAATATTTAAAACTACTTTTTATTATTATATAAAAAAGAAATTTATAATTTTATAATACTATATAATATAAAAGTTATAAAGTAAATAAATTTACTATTAAGACTATAACTTAATAGTATAAAAAATACTTAATATATTAAATACTTTACTTTTTATATAAGATCTTATATTTAGTATAAATAAAAAATAATTTAATATTAGTGTCTTTATATTATAGCTATAAAAATAATAAATTTACTTAAAAACTAATAAGAAAATTTAATATATTGTTTTATATTTTATATAAAGCCGCTATCTTTTATATTATTATAATTAATAAAAATTATATTTAAGTATTATATATATAGCATTTAAAATACTAATATTAAATCTATATTTTAATTTTTTTTATAGTAAAAAACTATTTATAACCTAAACTTTATTTTAATTAAAAATATTTAAAAAAAGAGTTATTAAAATTTTATTTTACCTTTTTATATAATAAAAAAGAATATATAATTTTTTATATAATAAAAAAGTAAAATATTAATAGTACTATTTTAAAAAAGCTTATAAGTAGCTATAAAAAGTATACAGTCTTAGCTATATAAATTTTATAATATAAGTGTAATTTAAAGTTTATATCTAATAGTTGTAAACTATAAAATTGAGTTTTAAATTTTTTTTTTAAATTACTATAATAATATTTTTTTATTTTAAAAATTAAATAAATTAAAAAAATTTAATATAAAATTTTAAAAAAATAGATTTATACTAATATTTTAAATTTTAATATATTTATTATTATAAGATACTAAATAGTTTCCATTATTAAAGTTTTAAAATTATATGTATAAAACTATAAAAAAAATTATTTATTTATTTATTCAAATTTTTAAAAATTATTAAAGCTTTTAAATAAAAATTTTAATTAAATAATAATAAAAATCTTATATAATATTTTAAAATATAGTAATAGCTTAAAATTAAATTTAATTGCTTTAATAAAAATTAAATTTATTATTAATATTATAAAAACAGCTTTTTTACTAAAAATAAATAGTTGCTTTTATAAAAATATTTACTGCAACTTATTTTAACTTTAATTTACTAAATATTTTATATTAATTATTTAAAATTTTAAGATTTAAAACTTTTTCTTTTAAAAAAAGTTTATTTATTAAATATTTTTAGTTAGAAACCTAAGCATTTTACTAGGAAATAGTAATTTATTCATGTATTTAAATTTTTATTTACTTTTTATATAAGATATTTAAGTTTTTTATCAGATTTAAAAACTAAAAAAATTTAGATTTTAAAACAAAAAAGTAAAACCTATACCTTATTACAAAAATAAACCATTTTTTTTAAATTAAATATAATATATATAGTAAAAGCTTTAAGCTATTTTACTTCTTTTATTATTTTTTCACATAAATATACTTATATAAAATATTTGACTTAAATTTTTATCACTTATTCTTTTATTTTTGAAAGCTATATTATATTGGTTAATTAAAAATAATGATTAAATATTTTTATACTAGTATATATATATAAAACTCACTATATATAAACATTTAATAATATAGTGTTTTTAAAATTAACTAGTTTTTTTTATAAAAGTCTTTTATAAATTAAGGGTGACAATTTATACCTTCTGATGAATTTAGTAGGAAAAGTATATATATTTTAAAAGCTTTAAACTTTATAAAAAAAACGAACTTATTAATTTTGTTCCTAAAATTGATTATAAAGTAGAACCAAAATTTTTTTATTAAAAAAAGTAATCAATTTAAATTTAAATAACCAATTTTTAAAGTTAGAACTTTATAACTTAACCTAACTTCTTTTAATTTGGAAATAAGAACTTGAAAAGTTTAGTTTATTTATTTTTTTAAGTTTGATCCAGTTTAATTATAAGCAAGCTGTCAAAACTATAACATTGTAATACCATGCTTTACTGAAAAAGTTTCGGTTAAAAAGTGGCAACTTCGTCTGTTTTTTTCGAAGCTGAAATTTTGCAATTTAATTGTTAAATTGTAGTAAGAATGTGAAAGAAGTACCAATACTACAGAAACTTTAAAATTCATAATTTACCGGAATTTTATAATAACAATGGCTTAGAATTTGTTAATATTTTAGAGCTAATTCCAAGTAATAATGTATCCTTTTCATATGGTATATGAATTATATAATGGTTTCCAGTACGCTATCGTGTAAATATTTATGAAAATTTTAGTGGAAAAAAGATATAGTTAGAAATATATGTAAAATTTTATGATTCAACCAATACTGTTAAAATAACAGTGAATTTGTGCGAATTTCATATCACTTTTCACATTCATTCTAAAAATAGTTAATTTAATTTTTAATCTATTCTTTAAGTTTTACGTAATTTTTAAAATATATCCTTTTAAGATCAATGACACCAAACATATAGATTACGAAATTTAGCCGGAAAAATTATAGAGCAAAATGAAGGTTCGGAAATGGGAACAAAATTCTCAATTTTATTAATAAAGGTCACCGTGTACCAGTAATCTACTATTTTAAACTGGAGGAGGAAGATACCCTATTCGTATAGTGTATACCATAAGTGTTCCTATTCCTAGAGTTGCGCTTAATCAAAGCTTTAAGTTCACTGTACGTTTTCTCGTGCATAAAGATTAGGGTAAGAGCGTTTGCGATCGGAACACAAAGTATACAAGTGCCCGATATAGAATCTAAAGTCAACGATCTGGGGGTTCCAGTTACAACGTCGATAATGTTTACAACAATACTGGGCAAAATGCTAAGATTGTAGACAAAAAGGATAAGCACAACCTTTATCACAGTTATAATTTTTAATAGTTTCAAACGGCTTTGAGAAGGTTGGTTTGCGTAAATTAAATCTTTAGTATAGCTGTTTAGCTTTTTACAATAGGAATGTGCTAACAGTGGGTACACAACGTTTACAGAAGTTAGTACACAGCTATACCATATTACGGCAATCACAATCAACGCAGTAGAGAATGTACCGTTTTCAACTGCGAAGAAATTGTACCCTCCTACTGGCATCAATACAAAGTTTCTGTTTACGGCACCAATGATGGTAGGTATTACTAGCAGTACCTCTAAACCTAAAAAGCTGCCTATCCAAAAGTAAAAGTCGATTCTTCTCTTCAAGTAGTTTGCCCAAAACCTTAGTAACGCCAAGTACATAACACACAGTACCGCTGATGCGTTTAACAATACATGCATCAACCCATCAAATTGGCTAAAAATCTGATTTCCATAAGTTAGTTCGAAACCGACAACTAAATACACGATGTACACTAAGAGCTTGTATACAACCAACAACAGGTCGGCTAAGGTTAATATAGTGGCAAAATACATGTCGATAGTGATGAGTTTCTGCTTTTTAATAAGGTACAGTGACAACACCGCTAAAACGACGGCTATAAACTCTAAACATAAAGCAAAGTAACCTAAACTGTGGATAAAACTTTCTTCGGAAGGTAGCATTAGTTAAGTTTAAAAATAGTTGAGAACGATAAAAAGCAAAAGGTACAACTATTGGCTTGCTATCCAATATTTATCATTTTACAATTGAATTACAGTATTATTTATTTATTTATTTATTCACTAGAAAGCTTAAAAATCATGTATAGTAATTATTCTTAAATTTCAATAACCATTAATTATTATTGTTTTCCCATCTAATAGTAAAATACCGATCGAAAGTATTTTAGTGTTAGAAAGTGAATGTGCTATTAAAGAAAAGAAAATCATTTGCCCTGTTTTTAAAAACTTGTAACCTGCTTAAATTGTATCAAGAGGTGATGTAATGTATATATATATATAAATATATATTATCGATTAAAAATAGTAATTCCATATCCACAACAGCTATTTAAAAACTCAATAACATATCTTGAAAAGATGAAAATACTTGTTACACTTGAAGTTTATACCACCATTTTTACGATACTGGTGAATTCATGTTTACTTCTACTTAAAGATTACTCAACGAATACTCACAGAGCATTCGACCGGAAATAATTCTCCGTAAACACGAGCTACTTGTCCAATTAATATTGTACAAATTTTATTTTTTAATTTCTAGTTCTTTAGTACTTTTAAGGGTTGATTGTATCCGTTGCTCAACCAAACTCGTGATGATCACGTTCTACTAGCTTTTAGCTCCTATCACCTCTTCTACTCTCAGCTATAAGAAAATCATCCACTAATGGATAATGTACTTCATTTTAAGCACGCATAAAAGTAACATTCATATCTGGAACGCTGGTAATGTAACACGTTCTTAGTAAATTGTTGACTAATGTTTTGTTGAAACCGTTAAAACTTAAAGAAAAGATATTCAAATATTTAGAAACTAGTGTAATTTATTAAATTAGTGCCTTTTCTATCGAAATATATTCAAATATACATAGTTTATTCGATATTTTCTAATCTCTATTTTAATTAAAAATCTTGTAAATTGAAAAGTTAAAAGTTTGGATAATAATTAACATAGCCTATTTTTGCATTACCACTACTGTATATTTTTATTGTAAATAAACAATTAAGGATTTATTATTCAAAGTTTGATGCTTCAAATAGTGATAATTTTTGTTTAAAAAAGAAAATTTTACTGTTAGAATATAAAAACTTTTAATTAAGCTTAATTTAAGTATAATAAATTCAGATTTATTTTTAGTCTATAAAAACTTTTTAATTTAGCTTTAATTTTCAAGCTATTTAAACTAATAAAATCATATTAAATTTTACTATAAAATATTTACTATTTGTTAAATTTTATTAAAATAAGTTTTATATATTGTTAACCCTTACTTAAATAGTCTTACCTTTTAGGTATTCTTAAGTAGGTTTTATAAATTTAGTAATCAATTATTGTAAAGCTGGTAGCAAAAACCCTTAATTTTAGCTACTTTTAGATAGATAGAGATATAGATATAGATATTTGATTTTTTTCTTACCTATTTATTCTATATTTTTTTTAGTTTTCTTACTTAATAACAGTTTTTCTTATTGTATAATAAGATCTACTTACTTTA
Source organism: Capillidium rhysosporum (assembly GCA_037055185.1). Classification (NCBI taxonomy): domain Eukaryota; kingdom Fungi; phylum Entomophthoromycota; class Entomophthoromycetes; order Entomophthorales; family Capillidiaceae; genus Capillidium; species Capillidium rhysosporum. The sequence continues at coordinate 11,227 of JAWQFY010000167.1, read as the reverse complement.
GCATTTACATTGTAGTCTTATTTAATTTTTAAGAATTTTTATAGATTTAATTAAATTTTATACTAGCTTTAAAGTTTTTTTTCTTTTTTTAAATTATATTAACCTTTTTAAAATTTCTGTTAAAATTGCAAAATTTACTTCTTATTTAAATATTAGTTTTTTATTTTCTAATAAGTTAATTTTTTTAAAACTTTTTAATCCCATTTTCTAAAATTTCAGATTTTTAATAAAGTATTAATAAACTTAATAAATTGGTTTATTGTTAAGTATAAGTAGTTAATACTACTACCTTCTTATTATAACAATTTTTTTTAATAAAAGTAATTAAAATTTAAATAATTATTTAAAAACTTTAATTTTAACTACTATATTTTAAAATTAAAATAGTTAAAAAGCTAGCAAAAAGTAAGTTTATATTTTTATAACTAAAAAATTCTAATAAGTTAATATAAAACTAAGTAAATTAAATAAAACTAACTTTAATTTATAAAAATACAACTTAATTCTAATAATTTAAACTATTATATTAAAAAAAATTAAAATTTATAATAAGAATTTTTTATATTTTTAGTTTAAAATAATTAATATTTACTACTTTTAAATATTTTTTTAATAACTATATATTTTAAATTATAATATATTAAGTTTTAAAAAAATTACTATTATTAATAGTTTTTATATTAGAGTTAATATATTATTATTAGTATATTTAAATAGTAGTTAGTTTATTATTTTTAATAAACTAAAAGCTAAAAATTAATATTTAAAATATAATAAGTAATTTAAAATTTAAATATATCTAAAATATATAAGATAGCTTATTAAATTATAAGTATTTTCTAGTTTTTTTAAAATTAAGACTAATTATATAAAAGAAAGCTTAAAGCTAAAAAATAAAAACTTATAAAGTAGTTAAAAGTATATGTAATAATAATAATATATGTTTACTATAATATTTTAAAATTTAATCACTTATATATACTTTTTTTAAATTAATAAAATAGTTTTAAAAGTTATATATATATAAAGTATAATTATAATTATATTAATAAACAATATTAATATTAAAATAAGCAAATTTACATTAATAATTATAAATATAAAATTAATAAAAAAGGCTAGATTTAAGTTAAAAAGTTTATCGAATTTTAAAATTATTTTAATTTATTTATTTATTTATTTATAAGCTATATATATATTAAATATATTATTTTTATATTTTATTTTTATATTTTATATTTAGCTTATTAATAATAAATTAAAAGTATATAAATAAAATTTTAAATATTTAAATAAGGTTAAAATAAAAACTTAATATTTATTTTATTATTTTAACTTAAGCTTAATTATAAAATTTGTTTATAAATTAAGTTTAATATAAACTATTAAAGTTTAAATAAGTTATACACTTAGTTTATAAATAATTAATAAATAATAATATATATTATAAAACTTTATAACTAATTTAATATTTTTTATGGTTTTTTTATTAAATATATTAAAGTAAACTTTATAAAAAAGTTATTATAACTTTTAAATATAGATATTTGCTACTAGTAAATTTATTTTTCTTATTTTAAATAGTAAAAAAATATATAATTTAATTTACTTTATTAAAAAAATAATAAATATAAATATTAAAATTAGGATTTATTATAGTATAGTTATTATTATATTTTTTATTAGCAAAAATACTAATATTATATTATAAATAAAATTTTGTAATTTATAATTAATATATTATTATAGTATTTAATATTATATAATATAAATATTAGTATTAATATAATATTATAAACTAATTACTATATTTATTTTCAGCTTTATTTATTTTTTTATTAAAGTTATATATATTTTTAATTATTATTAATATATTTAAACTATTTTTATTTATTTTATTATTTTAATTTAGCTTATTAGTTTTTATTTTATATTTTTACATTAAGTAATAAAAAAGTTTAATATTATATTTAAGTTTAATAATAAGAGTTTAAAAGTAAAATTTAATACTTTTAAAGCTAATTTATTAACTTTTTACTTATTTTTATTAATAAAATCTAATTAAAAAATTTTAAAGCTATTTTATAATTAAAAACTAAAAGTATATAAAAACTTAATATAAATATATAAAAAGCTAATATAAATATATAAAAATAATATAAATTTATAACTTATATTAATATTATTTAAATAGTTTTAGTTTTTATAAATATAAATATTTTAATAAATACTAAAATATATTAAATTTTAAATATTCTAAATTAATATTAACTAAATTTAAAAGCTATTTAAAAGTATTGTTAATTAAAGCTATCCTTTTAATTTATAGGTATTAAAAATAAATTTGAGTATTAAATTCAACTAAGTAGTTATTCTAGCCCTCTAATAAATAGCTAAATATTTTATTTTTCTTATTAGCCTTTTTATAACTATTTTTTTCTATTACTAATATTTTAGCAATTTTCTTCTTAATATAGTACTATCAATTTTTTTTGATAATTTTTATTATAACTTATTTTAATTATAAATTTTTTTAGTTTTTACTATATTTTTATACCTTTATTAGAGTTTTTAAATACTTTATATTTACTTTATACTATTTATAAATCTTCTTAAAATTACAACTACTATATTTTATTTACTCAACTACTATACTTTTTCTATCTATTATTTAAATTTAAAATTTTCTATTAATGTATTTTGAAATATAAGGCTTTTAATAAGCTATTAAACTTTTACTAGTAACTATTTGTTGTAAAGTTATTATTATATAAGTATTACTATCTCTTTTAGAATAATTTACTTAATTATATTTTTAATATAACTAATTCTAAGTTAGTAATTTTATTACTATAATCCTAGCTACTTTTAAAGCTAAATAAAAGGTAAAAATTTAAGTAAATATAAAAAATAAATAATATAATATAAAACTAATAATAAACTAATAAAATATAATAAAATAAAAATAAGATAAAATAAATAAAATAAAATAAATTAAGCTATTTATTTTATTATATACTACTTTTCTTTATATACTAATTTATTACTTTTTTGTTCTTTTTTAAATTTTATTTTAATCAAAATCTAACTTTTAAAATTTTATTTCTTTATTTTTTTAAGCTTTTATATTAATTAAAATTTAACTTTTAATAATTTTTTAGTAGGTTTATATTTACTATATAGTTAATAAGTATTATATTTAATAAAATATTGCTACTATTTTTAAAATTAATAATACAAATATAAAAAAATATTATTATAAATTATAATAAAAATAATAACTAAAGTAAAATTAATAATATTTAAACTTTTAAATTTAAATACTATACTAATTATAAAGGTATTTATATATTTTTAAATTAAAAAGTATTAAAGCTTTATTTTATATATATAACTTTTAAAAAGCTTAAAATATTAAAAAATACTAATTTTTAAAAAAAGCTATTATTAGTTTAGTAATAAAGCTATATTTTTTAAATAATAAGTAAAAAAAATAGATTAAAGCTAACTAAAATTATAATAAGCTTTAAATATTTATAAATATATATATATATAATTTTAAAATTTTAATATACTTTAAACTAATATATATATAATTTTAATAAATAAAGTGATATTTTTATTTATTTAATAAAATATTTACTGTCTAAAGCAGCTAAAAAAATTAGGTTTAAATTTTTAAAATGCTATTTTTAAAAATAGTATAAGAGTTATATACTTAACTGAGTTAAATAGTAGTTTAAATATTTATATTAATAATATAAATACTATTTTTAGCTTATTTTTTTAAAAAAAATTAGTAATAAATTAATACTAATATAAGATAAAATATTAATTTATATTTAAAAAAAGCTAAAAAAGCTTTTAGCTATTTTAGCTTAATTATACTTTTCTAAATTTTTATATTAGTAATTTTCTTATAGTTTTAACTTTAATTTTATTAAAAACATTAATTTTAATATGCTATTTTAATAATAAAAATTTTATTTAAAAACAAATACTTTTAAAATATAATAATTACTTAACTAAAATTATTTAAATTTTTATAATAATGTTAAAAATAATTAAATTTAATAAAACTAAAAAATCAAACTGGTTTTATATATAATATGAATTAAATATTGTTTAAAATTTAACTTTTAAAAAAAATCTAAACTTATATTAATATAATATTATACTTAAAAATAAATTAAAAGAATTTTACTTTTCTTAAAAATATTACTAATTTATAAAAAAAATTATTAAAATTTTAATTATAAAAGCCATTTAATAGCTTATTTACTTTTAAAAATAGCTTTTACTTTTTAAAAAAAAAATTAATAAATATTAGTAAAATTTACTAAAATATTGTGTAATATTATATTTAAATAATTTAAAGTAATTTTTTTTAAAATAAGTTTTTTTTTACTTTTATTTAATTTTATAAACTAATAGTAATAATATATTTAACTCTTATTTAAATAAATCTTTTAAGCCTCTAATTTATAAAAATTCTTATTTTTATAAAACTTATAATTAGGTTTGTTTTTATAGTAATACTATTAATTTTTCTTATTTTATACTTTTAATAAATATTTCCAGCCTTATAAAAACTTAATTAATAAACTATTTTAATACACTTTACTTTAACTAAATAAATATTGTTTTTTTACCTACTTTTTTTTAATATTGCTAATAAATTACTAGTTATTAGTTTTTTACTTAGCTTATAATACAAATAAAGTATTTAAAATGTATTTTATATTTTCTATCTATTATATTAAATTATTTTACCTTATCTTACTTTAAATATAGCTTAATTTATAACTACATAAATTTCCTTTCAATTAGCAGCAATATAATATAAATATTAAGTACTTATTTATATATCTTATCCCCTTCTTTTATAATTTTTATAGCCTTTGAGTTATTTATATTTTGCTACTTTGCTTAGTTTTTAGAGTTTAAATTCTACTTTTATGCTCTTAGTAGCTCTAGCACAAAAAATGCAATACATTTTAAATTTCTTTTCTCTTTTAACTATTTTCTTATAATGACTACCAGAAAGTACTTCTCTCTTTCTAGCAATTTCCAACCTTTTTTCTCTGCCTTAACTTCTCTAATAGACTTCTCCCATGTGGTCTCTGTGTCCCTTCTTTTCCATAACTTAAATTTTATTTTATTTTTGTAGTTAATAAAGCACTTAAGGTAAATAGCTTCAGAGAGAAAAAAGATTTAGAGTTATAACAAAATATAGAAATGCATTGAAATCTATAAGCTACATTCAAACTAAATATTATAAAAAAGCTAAATTGAAAAAATAGTATACCATTAAAACAAATTTTATTATTTTCTAAAACGCTAAATAGCAAGGTAGCTATAATTATCTATATAAATTTAATCTTATTGGCATGTTACGTTATTTTAAGCTGGAGGAGGACGAAACTCTGTTCATACAGTATCTGTCTTCGCTATTTTGTAGACCGAATATACGCTTTCCCAAACGCTTAAGCTCTTTATAGGTTTTTTCGTGCATAAAAATAAAAGTGAGGGCGTTGACTACCGGAATAAAAAGCGTGCAGGTAGCAGAAATAGCATCCATATTTAACGACCTTGGGTGTCCAGTTGAAATATCAATAATATTTATAACGAGACTAGGCAAAATACTAAGGTTGTAAATAAAAAGGATAAACACTACTTTCAGAATAGCTGCAATTGTCGTTAATTGCAAACGGTTTCTAGAAATTTGAGCAGTATATGTTATATCAAACGTGCAACCGTTTATGTACTTACAATATGCATATGCCAATAGTGGGTACGAAATGTTTATAGAAATCAATACGCAACTATACCATAGTATGACCATAATGATTAAAAATTTGGAAAACGCATCATCCCTTATAGCGAAATGATAATATCTAGCTACTGGCATTAATATAAAGTTTTTATTCAGCGCACCAACGGTTGTAGCAACTATTAAAATTAATTCTAGAGTTAAAAAGCCACCCATCCAAAAGTAAACGTTAACCTTCCTCTTTAAATAATTTGCCCAAAGCCTAATTAGTGCTAAATGCATGACACACTGTACAGCAGTAGCGTTTAATATTACGTGTATGGATCCATCGATCTGACCAAAAACCTGATTACCATAAGTTGATTCAAAACCGAGATTTAAAGTTACGAAGTACATCACTATCTTGTACACAATGAATATCAAATCGGTTACCGTTAGTATTGTAGCAAAGTACATGTCGACAGTGGAAATCTTCTGCTTTTTTATAAGATACATCGAAAGTATCCCTAAAATAATGGCGACAATCTCTACATACAACACAAAGTATTTCAAACCGCTAAGGAAATTTTCTTGAGGTAAGGACATCGTCCAAATTAAATATGTTGAGAAATAAAAGAAAAGTAATGGCTAAATTTCCAAGTTATAAACCTCAAGCACGATATTGACAAATTTATACTTTTCTAAAAAAATCCTACCATCAAATACATTAAGAAAATTTTGTCAATTGTTAGATATTTGTTACTCCTTTGGTAATAAATTTATTAATTCCAGTTAGAATTAGTAAGGTTATTCCTTATTTAATTAATTCTTAAAGCCAAATATATAAATTTATATATTTTTTAATAATAATAAAACCTTATACTTGTTCTGAAACACGTTGTAATTTTATTAAATTAAAAAGAAATGTAATAAACTATTTTAATAAATAAATAAATAAATATTTATTTGGTTGCTTATTTTTGATTTTAAATTCTCACTATTAAAGACTCCAATTTGCAGAAATGGATAAAAATTAAATCTACTGAATACTAAATATTCAAAATATTAAAAATTGCTAAAAATTGATTAAATTTCTACTTTATTGATTCTGTATCGATTTTTGACTGGTAAATTTTAATATGTAAACGTCGAAACTCTGCAAATTAGTATTATTGATAAAAAATTTGAATTTTAAAATAAATAACCAAATCTAAAATGTACCTATTTTTTTACTTTAATATCTACAAAATTTAACCGTGTTATCCATTATTTTTTTACTGAATTGTAGTTTGTGTCATCGGACCCAAAAAGCAGCAAACAAAAAATATTAATAAATCATTATGCAGGTACTGAAATAGGGAATTTTAATGAATTCCTTAACTATACCGTAGCTGCAAATCAAGCTTTAACTTGCAATTTATTTACAGTTTATCTATCCAAATTAATAAAAAAAAACTTCGATTTAATAAATTTTAGTAATTTCGTAGATTAATTTTAAATATAATCAAGAAGTTATTTATTGGTTTTCTTATGATAAATGTTACCTTTACTAAAAATCAATTTTATTAAATCCTAAGTTCCATCTATTATAATAAATACGCGAATAATGGTTAAAAAAACAAATACCTTGAAATTCAATCACTCTTTATTACGAGAATACCAAATCTAAATATTTAAGAACTTACAACTATAAGAAAATAATATGAAATTAGGATATACATTAAAGTGAATTTGAAACCTACAATTTAACTCAAGCTAATGGTGTAATTACTATAAACAATACTACAGATTATTTAAAAGGTTGAAAATATTATATAGAACCTTAATAACATGAGTGTAAAATGATAGAAGATAAACTTATAGAAGGTATAATTTTTATTGTTTGAATTAGTTTTACTAAAAAATTTGCAATTAAGTTAAAATTTTGAAATTTTAATTTGAACTGATTTATAGTAAAGAATGTTTATCCTTTTAGACTAATTTAAGTTTTGAGTTAGCTAGGTTAGAAAAATCTAACTTCAAGCTAGGTATACCAAAGAAACGATATTGGTAGTATACCTTCATTTAGTATACCTTTTCAAATAAATTTATCTTTTAGTTGGTTTCGCAAATCCAAACTAATAAAAATTTAATTTGAATTGTTGCGTTTTGAGTATTCCTAAAGATGAAAAAATGAAATGTATGTTTTTTGTCTTTATATGAAAAATTATATATAAATCTATTTTTTAATCGTCATCTGCATTTCCTGTCCTTTTTTCTAATATGTGTCTTAATTTATTACATACTGATCCAAAATTTTAATAATTTGAATCTAAATGTTTTTAAATACTTTTTTAGTTTGAAATTAGAAATTAAAATTCTTTAGCAGTACACCTATTAGTTGTATAGTATGGTGAATATAATTAAAAAATATTTTAAGAACTACAGATATCTAAAGCTAGTATATATCTAAAAGCATAAATTAATTTGATTGGTAAAATGTTTAATTCATTATATATATCTAAGATGTTATCATTATTCTTTATACTATATCATGTTAAATATTATTTTTATATATAAAAAGAGATTAAAAGTATTATTTGATAAAGCTTTTGTAACTGTAAATCAACTTCTACACTCCATTGTATTTATAATTTAATATATCTAAATTAATACAAAAAATCTGAGAATTAATAAATATCATTAGTTAATGTTTTAGAATTCAGTTAATTTAATAAATGTATATACTATATTTTGCTTTAATTTGTTTAAAGCATCAAATTAATATTAATAAATTAGTGATTTTTTAAATTTACTATACTTTATAAATATTTTTAATTTATGTTTAGTATTTTATATTAAATTAATCAATAGAGTTAGACAATATATGTGAGAACTTTATTTTAATTGAAGTTTAAGTGTAAGTTCTATTTAGTAAAACTATACTTACTTTGTCAAAAACTTAAGTTTCTAGTATATAAATATATATAGCAGCTATAAAAAGTTTATTAAAGATGAAAAATATTTTTATATTTAAAACATTATCTTTTTCTTTCCTATTTGCTTAAAATATACTTTAGATAGTATAATAATATAATGCTTAGAACTTGGCTAATTTATATAGAAATAATTATAGAAATATTAGCAAGGTTTATTTTCTTTAAGTATTTGAAAAGTTTTTATCAGATAACTTTTATAGTATATAAGAATTTTATATAAATTTCTATTTTATTTAAAATTGTATTTTATACTTAGATAATGTTTTTTTCAGTAATTTATTAAAATTTAAAAATAAAAATAAAAAGTTTTTTTTAGCAAAGTAGTATATATTTTAAAATAGAACTTAATAGAAAAATACTAATTTTTAGCAATTATTTAATAAGTAATTATAATAAATATTTTAATATATAATAGTAAAGTTTTTAAAATAATACTTTATAAAAAAATGAAAATTTTTTACAACTATTTAATAAGTTATTAAAAAAAAATTCAAAGTATATTTTTTATATTAGATAATATAGCACTAAAAATAATACTTAATAAAAAAGTAGCATTTTTAATAAGATACTAAGTTATTATAAAAGAAAACCCAATTGACACTTTTAAAAAAATAGCTTTTATAATTTTTTTTAGTTTAAAGCAACTTATTAAAATTTTGTAATTTTTATACTACTTTGAATTAAATATATTTAATTATAATTTATATATTATTATTACTATATTAAAATGATAAAAATAATATAAAAAGGCAAAATATAATCAAAGTTCCAATTATATATATAAATTATATAATTAAAAGTTGTTATAATAAATATATAAATATAATTAACTATTTTTAAAAGTAGCTAAATTTTGAAAAAAATAGTTTAATAAAATAAAACTACTAAAGTTTACTAAATATTAATATATATATATTATAGTATTATTATTTATATTAATAAAATATAAATTTTAATAAGTTTTACTAAAGTTATTTATATTTAAGCTTTAAAAAAGTAAATACTAATAAAATATTAATATTAAAAATAGTTTAAAATTAAAACTACTATATAATAATACTATATATATAAATAGTTAACTATTTTAAAAGGTAGCTAATTTTACTTTTAAAAGTTAAATGCAGAAAAATTAATTTAATAAAATTAGCTAAAAATAAAATTTTAGTTTTGTAACTATTATTTTTAATATATTAAAAATAAATTTACTATAAATTATAATATTTAATATTTTACAAATATAATAATAAGTAAAATTTTTATATTTTTTAGCTATTTTTTATAATTTTCTAAAGTAATATTAATACTACTACTTATATCTTTTAATATTATTTCTATATATCTTTTATTTTTATTTTTATATATTTTAAGTATATTAAAACTTTATTTATTTTTATTTAAATATGAAACTTTTATATACTAATAGCTAATAAATTAAAATATAAATAAAGTATAGAATATATTTTAAAGTAATATTTTAATATAATTGTAAATAAGTATTAATATTTTAAATATTTTTTATTTTAATAAACTTTGATTTTTTCTTTTTTTTCTCTTATTATTACTATTTATTTACTTATTTTTATTTATATTTACTATTTATTTATTTTAGATTTTTTTAGCTATTTATTAAATTTTTTTAAAATTTATTATAAACTACTTTATTAAATATTTTCTAAGTTTTTTTTAAATAGATTTCAATTATTAATAAATAAAGTAAAAATTAAAATATTAATATAAAACTAGTTTTTTTTAAATTTTATAATATACTTATATTGTTAAATTATAAATTATATATATATCACTTTTTTAATATTGAAATAAATATATATTAAATATAATTAAATTTAAATAATTTATTATAATAAATTTGAAAAAAAAATTATATTAAAATATTTTCTTAATATTTAAACTTATATTTTATAGCTAGTAGCTATAAATTATAAGCTAAAACTATTTTATTAATATTTATAACCTATAAATTTAAATTTTCAACTTATTTTTCAGCTTTTTAAATTATCTATATTAGTATTTTACTTTTTATTATAAAAAAAATATACTTAATATAAATTTATAAATTATATATATATAATAAAATAAAATTTTAGTATATGTTTTAGTATATTATATACTTTATATATGTTTTAGAAATTTTTAAATAAGTTAAAGCTTAAATTATATATAAGCTAGTTTAAAGACTTAATACTACAGTAGTATTTTTATATTTAAACAAATATAAAACTTTTTTCTATTATATTTTATAAAATAAAAATAAATAAATAAATTTTAAAAATTATTACTATTGTTTTACTATAATAATATAAGTATTATATTAAATTTTAGTATTAATTAAGTCTAAATTAATTGTAATATAGTAAAAAATATACTAACTAAAAAAGATTTTACATTTGTATAAATAAAACTAATATTTTTTAGTTTATTTTTAAATAAAAAATATAAAAAATATAAATTATTAAAATTAATACTTTAAATTATAAAT
>JAWQFY010000166.1:0-48841 GCA_037055185.1 Capillidium rhysosporum | reverse complement strand
TTTTTTTTTTAATATTTAAATATATATCAATATATAAAATTTTAAGGGTGTGTAGTACTTTTGAAAGTAGCGTTTACCCTTTAAAATTTTTAAAATTTTAATAATTTTTGGTAGAGTGCACCAAATATTATATACTTTTCAATATATAAAAAGTAAATGAATATAATTAAAAATATTTATTTTTAGCTAATTTTATTAGCTTAATTTATTTTTATTTAATTTTTAAAATTGAAATCAGCTACTTTCAAAAGTAGCTGATCACCTATTTATTTAATAAGCTAGATACTATATTTATATTTTTCTTTTTAACAGTTTTATTTAATAAGAATAAATATAGTGGTCTATATAAAAGTATTGAAAAAGAATTATTAATTTTATATTATTTAATAAGTAAATACTCTGTAAATTATATTATTAGATTTATATTATCAAGTATATTTTATCTAATTTATAAATACTTTTATACTAAAAATAAGTCTATGTAGGTAATACTTTTTCCAAAGCTATTAAGAAAAATGTTTTTTAGTATTGAGTAAAAATTATTTCTATACAAACTAATAATCCTAATAAATTTAAGTATATAATTTTAATATTAAATGGCCATGATACTAAAGTTTCTTATTATTGTAAAAATAGTAAATCTATGTATAGCTATAAATTTAAAAAGTCTATATTTAAAACTCAAGTATATATAAATATTAATGAAATAATTTTACTTATTAGTAAATCTAAACTTTATAGTATATATAATAATGAAATAGTGTTATATAAAATGAATTTAAGATATTTATATAAAACTAGTTATATTGTAGTTAATAAAGTATATACAAACTATATTTTTAATATTAAGTTACTAATAATAAATAATTTTTATATACTAATTAATTACATATATATATATAAGCTATAAATTTTAAGCTATTATATAATAAAAATTTTGAAAGCTTTAGGTTTAAAATTAAAAAAAAGTTTACTAAATTAATAGGTATATTTAATAAATTTAATAATAAAAATTCTATTAAAATTGCTAATAAAAATATTTTTAAATTATAATTATAGTTTTCCTTTTTATTATTTAATGTTAAAAACTTTATTTACTTAGCAAATATTAAATTAAAATTATTATATAATTTTTAAAAGTTAAATAACTTTAATTATAATAATAGTATAAAACCTATATAAATTACTAGTACTATTAAAATTAAAATAATAGATTAAAAAAATATACTTATAATGTAAGAAGAGTTTTTAAAGCTTAATATTAATAATATTAAAGATTAAAATAATATTAATAATTTTTTTAAAATAGAAAATATAATTAAACTTAAATTTAAAAATAATTAGTATTAATTTTTTATTAAATAAAAAAGTTATCTATCAAATTAGAATAGTTAAATAAATTAATCAAATATAAATTGTAAAGATTTATTAAATAAATATTGGTAGACAAAAAAGGAATTTATTAAACTTTTGAATTATAAATATTAACTTAATATTTTTAGCATTTTAAAAAATACTCTATTATATTAATATTTATTATTTATATATATATATATGGTTAATTTTTATTAACTATTATTATTATAATTTTTAAAATATTATATATTAATTTAGCTTATAATATATATATAATTATTATATATTTTTGCATTTATTTATATTAAACTAATTTATATATTTATAAAATATTTTTTTATATAGTTAATATATATAAATATTTATAATTTTAATAAATTTAATATATATATATTATTTTTATAATAAAGTTATAAAAATGTTATATTTATAAACTTATATTTAGTTTTATAGCTTTATTTTAAAAATTTAAATATTGTTATTTAAATAATTAATTTACTTATTTTTAAATATTAATTTAAAAAATATATATTTCTAATTTAAAATCTTATTTTTAAACTATACTAACTTTTTTTAAATACCTTTAAAAATACTTAATAATAATAAAAAATTTTAATACTTTTAAGATTAAAAAATTACTTAATTATTTTTATATTTAAAAATATTTATAACTTTACTATAAATAATAAAAATATTACTTAATAATTTTATTTAGATATAATTAGTATTTTATAATACTATACTATATAATTAGAAATTTTTTATTAATAAATAATTTTCTATTTTAAATTTATAATTAGTTATTTTTAAAAATAATTAATTACTTATTTAATATATAGCTTTGTTTATTTAAAAAAGTATTTAAATTAAACTTACTTTATTATATAAAGTAAGTTAATATTTTAGCTTTTAAAATATTTAAAATATTACTTTTTATATATAAAATAATACTAAAGCTATACTTTAATATAGTATAGTTTTATATTATTTTATATTTATTATATATTTGCTTATTTTTAAGCTATATTTAAAAAACAAAAGTTAAATATACTTTAATATAACTACTAGCTATATAATTATATTATATAATAGTATAGTTTTTTAATATATATTTAGCTATAGTAATTTTTATAAATATAACTTATTTTTCTATTATTAAGTTTATATAATAGATAAAATAAAAGTATAATATTCTATTTTTTTATAGCTATATAATAAAATTTTAATTTTTTTTAGTATATAAGCATTTTAATACTATATTACTATTTTATTAAAGTTTTTGCATAAATTTATATTATTATTATAGTAATATACTCTAGAAAATAACAAATAATAGCTAAAAATTATATAAACTTTAATTACTATTATAGAAAATAACTATTAAATATAATATTTTTCAATTTTTTTAAGTGTTTTTTTATTAATATATAAATTTTTAAAAAAGTATATTTATTATTTAATAGTAAGTATATTTAGTTAATAACTTTTAGTAAAATATTAAATATTATTAACTATTTAATTATATATATATATATTTAATTATTTTTAGTAAATTTTATTAGCTTAATTTTTTTAATTTTATAAATAAAATCAGTTATTTTTAAAAGTAGCTATTTGCATATTTAGTTTTTTTAAATATTTTTTAAATGGTAAAGCTTTTATAATATTAGTAGTTTTAATATTTATTTTAAAAAAGTAAAAATTAAATATAACTAAAAATAAATAAAGTAAAAGTAAAACTTTTCATTTAAAATATAAAAATAATTAATATTTAATAGCTTTTAAATATTTATTTCAAATTTTTTAAGCTATATTTATTACTTTTAAATTTTTTATCCAATTCTAATAAAATACTATTATTTTTAACATTAATTATTATAAAGCTTATTTTAAATTTTATTAAATTATTAATTTAAAATATACTTTTTTATTTTAGCTATAGGCTTTGGCACTATACTTTATATATTCTATTTTAAATCTTGTATAAAATTCTAAAATTTACTAAAAAATTAAATTAAACTAAACTATAAATATAACTTAAGTTAAAATCTTATTTTTAAATTAGATTTTATTTTTTTTTTGAAAAAAAGATTTATAAATTTACTATTAACTTCTTTAAAAATAAATAGTTAAAGTTTTTTAATATATATTATATATTTAATTTTTAGTTTTGAAGATTCATAAAAGATAAAAAAGTTTAAATAGTTTTAATTTAGTTAAAATTAGTAAAATTAGGCTAATAACTAAAAATAAATAATGTTGGAAAAAGAAAATCAATTTTATAATAGTAAGCTTATTAAAGCACTAGCTTAAGATAAGAAAGATTAAGACAGATAAAAAGTACTATAAAGTAATACAATAAGGAATTAAACTAAATAGAGAAATGTATAGAAAGTGATAAAAGGAAAAATATGCCAACATAATGTTCTAATATATAAATAAATTGGAGCTAACCTGGTTAAGTATTTATATGATTGCTTATAAAGCCACGCTACTCAACTTGATTATATTTTTAACTTTTAACTCCTTTATTAGTTTTATAAAGCTATAAACAAGCAAGTATTTATTTTTATTTAAATGGTACAGCTGAAATTACCAAATCGAAAGTTTAAAATTATTTCAAGCTAGCAAAATGAGCTTTTTGATTTATAAGGAAATATAGCAATTTTAGTAATCCGGCCTATCCGATCTAAAAAGATTAATAGAGGTCTTTCCTTTCGCGGTTTACTATTTACTACTACCTTTCCTTTGCAATCTTTTCACCTTCTCTGGTTATATAAGTATAAAATTTTATTATAATAAGTCCGGCTTTGCCATAAACTAAAAAATCAATAAAGTAACTTTACATATAAATTTTGTTATTCAAAAAACTTGTTTAATAGTGCTTTGCATCATATAAATAATTTAGATGATATTTTAAAAATAATTTTATTACAAAATTTTAAAGAAGCGATAAAGTGAACTAGAGCTTTAAAGCATTATTAGTAGTAAAGTTAAAACTGGTTAGAAAGTGGGATAAGTCAACTGGCTGCCGTAAATGGCATTATAATTTAAATATATGTTATACCCTTATACACTGAACTAATGTTAGCTACCGGTAACATCACTAGAAGAAAAGTCGTCATCATACTCTGTATCACCAAACCCGGAAATATCCTCAATCTCGTCCTCTTTATATATGTAGCCACATTTCAAGTATAATAAATAGATAAATCCACAGGTGGACAGGCCTAAGTAAAACCAAATTCTAATCTGATGTCCAACTTGGAAAAATATAGCTTCGAAGATTGAAACCAGTATGTTTCCGAAACAATTGGCCAACAAGAATATAGATGTAGAGAATGCTTTCATTTGGGTACCAACTTGCGAATAAGCAAACTCAAAACCAGCTGGACCGGATATTGCTTCACCAATGGACAACAGAATCCATTGCGGTATCTGCAAAGACCAGTGAAGACAGCCTGTACATACAAAGTCGTTATCGTAGTTATCAGAAACATCTGGAATACTTAGTCCACGATCCACGAAATTCTTGTCTTGGAATATCTGGAGTATGTTGCTTGCTAGGAAAGAAAGTAGGATAAAAAAGAATCCTATCGCCATTTTATCTAACAGCTTAAAAGTGATACGGCGCTTTTCTAACTTTGAAAATATATAATCGCTCAAAGGGATAAATATAATTAAAAATATGGTGTTAATGTAGGGACTGAGTTCAGCTGGAATAACAAAGCTACCAATAGAACGGTCCATATGTTGAAATTGAAGGAGCCATTCTGAAAAGGATTGATCGTACATAAAAAAATAAAGAATATAGGGAATAAATATCTTTGCTGTTTTAAATAACAGTCTAATTTCTTCGGTAAATGAAACGCCAACTAAATCATCAGCAAAGTTTAACCAATGACCAATTAATTTACGTTCCTCTTCAGTAGCTTTTCTCCAAAGCTTGCGTGCACCCCAAGCAGTCTTTATGGCTTTTCCCGGTAAAAATTCACCTAATGGATTGACAACTCTATATAATTTAAACCCTACAAGAAATACAACAAAACAGATTGAAAGTACCAAAGATGACGTTAAAAAGGGAGCAAAATAGCATTTGCCTCCAAAGCAATGCAAATGCTTTACCAGCAAAGGGGAGAATATACCGGAAATTAGTGCACCCAAATTTACAACCCAGACGAATGCTAAAAAGTAAGTCTGAAGCATGTGGTTGTGAGATGGAGGAAATTGATCGCCACCGTGAGATGTTATTACAGGTTTAATTCCTCCAGAACCTATAGCTATCAAGTATAAAGCTAACACTATGGGCCATAATGGGTAATCTGGATTATAATCGTAAAGTAGGTCGTTGATAGAAAATAAAGACAATAAGAAAGCACCACAAAGATATATCGTTGTAAGTCCTACTATAGTAGTAAATTTCCCAAAATATGAGTCGGCTATGGCTGCTCCAATAATAGGAAATAGGTTGCTTAGTGAAAGCCAAGCATGGAAATGAGCTTTAGCAACAGGAAATGTCAAACCCACCTTCTTAACCAGAAACAAAAATATTACTGGCTTTATGCTGTTGTAAAAGAATCTTTCACCAAAGCTGAAAAATAATGTGAAATATACGGCAAAAGGAAGTTGGTTAGGTCGACTTGCGATCTTCTGATCCAACTTTTGGTTAATCTGTAATGTTTCGTTCAGACGATATTCCTCGATTATTGACCCTGTTAACTCATACTGATCATCCAAGCCTGCCTTGCTGTGTTGTTCGGCGTATCGACTCATCTACTAAAAGAATAATATCGGTACTGGTTGTGGTTGTTGATGTGTTTGTAAAAGTAAGTTGAATAAAAAGCGTCTTCCATAGCTTTAAAAATAGTTGATCGCAGATTCTAAATTGGCAACTTTTCTATTAGTTTTACCTTGCTAATTAAGAGTTTACTTAAACAGATCATTTAATTTTTTTTAAAAATCTTATCATAGTTTTTGTGTGGATTTTTTAAAAACGAGGCACTAATTTGGGAAAATAGCAATTACTCATGAAGTAATTAGGGTTCCTACTTTGTAGTCTTAGGACAGCGCCTATCCAATTATTTTAAACTTCGGCTAATTAAATGTATCCAATTAATAGAAATAAGTAAATTTCATTTGATTAAACTCAAATAATTTTTATATTTTGACAATTTTAAATTATTACGTATATAAAGCTATATCTTAAAAATATTAATTAACAAACTAATATAAAAGTTGTTAAAGCCAAACAAAAAGAAATGAATGAAAACGAATAAGATTTATAAAATCAAAAAAAAAACGTAAGCTTTTTAATAAAAGGATTGCGCAAAGAATAATGGCTAACTTACAAAACATCGATTTTCAATCTCTTCCACAGTTAATATTAGAAAAAGTTATATCTAATTTAGAACCAAAGGAAAGGTACACATGTTTAGCGTTAAATAGATTTTTCCGCCAAATTACAATTCCTATATTTTACAAAAACGGTCTAAATGTAGTAGACGCGTTCGGTAGGAGAAGCCATACTTACAATTTTTGGTATACCCAAGAAGGTTTAAAAGCTTTATTATCAAAATACAACAAGAATATTAGAGAAATTTCAATTAAGTACGTTAATCGGAATGGAGCTGAATTTAATCAGTTTGAAAACCTTAGCCATTATCACAATATTTTTTATTCAAAAGAAAGATTTGATGATATATTTAATTATGATTCTGTTAAATTTTCTAAGCTCTCTTCTTATAGCATCTGTCTAAGCAATATTTTTGAATTCGATACCAAATCTTTGTTAGATAAATTTAATAATTTAAAAAGTTTAGAGATTTATATTGCTCACCTTTTTTCTTCACCGCCTAATTGGATATTGTACTTAAAGTCATCACAGCTTGTTAGTTTAACTTTATCTCTTATTACGATTGATTTACGTTATTTTGATGAATTAAATAGTCATTTACCTAATTTGAAAAAGCTAAAAGTTTGGTCAAATAGCTATTTGGATAGTCCTACAATTCAAACAAGCACTCGCAAATTTAAACCTATTCTCGCTATAAAAGTTCTTTCAATCAATATACCTAATGAAGATGCTGCATATTCTTTAATCAACCCTGGAACGTGGCCCGACTTAGAAGCTTTATCTATCAGCAAAAATTGGGGAGCAGTTGAAGAAAGTGTTATTCTGTGCGATTGGCCCAACATCACAAGCCTAGATATCAATTCCACGCCTAATGAATTAATTGCTATCACCAATTTTTCAAGCCTTAGATCCCTAAAATTAAATGCTATCGGATTTGAGAAACGATCAGTAAACGCCATTTTCAAGCAGATACATACTTTAGAAGAGTTGAATTTAAAGGGTGAGTTTTCGGAGCTCGATTTTAACTTTATATCGAATTTGAATTTAAAGATATTTAAGATTTCTAAACTTAAAAGTATACATAAAAGTTTTTTATACTTCCTCAGTAGTTTACAAAGATGTTCTCATTTTAAAATAACTACTCATGCTAACAAAATGAAAAATCGTTCGTTTTATAGAATTAAGACTGAGGGCATTCAATTTCAGAATCTAATTTCTATAAAGTTGAAAGGTACTCCTCCTGCACTAACTGACTGGTTTCATTTAAGGGCTCCTTTACTTTTTACTATTCAGGAATACCATAGAAATAACGGTTGGTCAACAAAATTTCTCAATTAGCTATTTTTCTATCAAGTTACTTATGCTATTACAAATAAATTTAATATATTGATCCTAACTTCTGTTTTAGATTTAATTGTAATATATAATTACTATACTTCTCCATTACTCTATTTTATTATAATAAAAAGCTCCAAGTTCTTTGCGCATTTTTCTTAAACAGGAGTACAATGTACATTTAAAGTGGTGAATTCTAATTAAAATATAAACTTGTACATGTGACGATTCACCATAATTATGAATTCGGTTCTGATTGGCCAAATCAAGTTTCTAATACACAAGTATTTAAATAATCTTGAAGCAAAGATTAATTTTTTTAAAGAAATTAGTTGTTTATTTAGTATAGAAAAAAGACTTATATATTTCTCTAAATACTAAAATAGCTAAAATACTGATACTATACTATTTTAATTTCTTTATGAACTTAATTATATATTTTTTTAATTCTCTTTCTTGCTTATTTTGTATTTGCCATCATTAAGCTATAAAAATTTTAAACTTTTAACAAAATTATTACTAAATCAAATAATCATTTTAAAGTTATAAGAATATTTTACTCTGTTATATTATATGTTATATATAAACTAAACTATACTTTTTATTAATTTTTGGTATTTACTAGATTAATTAAAAGCTACTATATTATAATAAGCTATATATATATCTTTATATTTTTTAGTATTTTTAATCTATACCATCTTTTAAATTTTTAAATTTTTTTAATAGATTTTTTTAATAAATTTTATAAATATAGAATTAAAGTTTTCTTATTTCTATTGTAAATTTTATTTAAATTTAAAATAATAGCTACTACTATTAAAAGTATAAATAAATAAGTAATCTTAGCTTAAAAATAATTATTTTATAATAATAATAATTTAAAATACTATATTTAGATTTTTTTAAATTTAAATTCTAATTTAAACAACTTATATAATTTAGAAAAATTAGTATAAAATTATGTAAAAAAGAAAACTAACAATTATAATAGTAGAAAAAATTATTAAATATTATATAATATTTTAAAATATTAAATATAACTTTATAAAATAATAAAACATTTATTTTATACTAATTATTAAGTTTTATAAAAAACTTAAAAAGAAAATAAAAGTAAAAAATAGTAATTTTATAAATATTATAAACCTTTTTTTAGCATTTAAATCTAATAAAATAGTTTGAAAAGTTAAAAAATAAATTAAAAATAAAGTTTTTAAATTAGAAATATTTTTTATAAAAATATTTATAAAATATACTAATTATTTAATTAAAAATATTTAAACTTATATAGTAAATTATATAAGTAAATATAAGTTTAATAAATATATAAGCTTAATAAATAATATAAATAAGTAATATTAATAGCAAATTAATATAATTATATATATAATTAAAGTTATATATAGTAATAGCTATAAAGATATAAATTAGCTAAAAGTAAAAAAATAACTAAAATTAATAAGTAAAATTTATTAAAAAAATATATATTTTTATAATTATAAATAGCTTTAATATTTCTAACAAAATTAAAAAATTAAAAAAAACTAATATATAAAATATATAAAAATATTTTATTATTATAATAATATTAGTAATTTTTTAAATAATTTAGTAAAAATTTAAATTATTAGCTATTATAATTTATTATAAAACTAAAATGTAGAAATTTTATTAATAATATTAGTAGCTATACTAAACTTATTTTAAAATATTAAACTTAATAAGTTTTTAAGTAAAAATAATTAGATAAAAAAAAATTATTTTAAATCTTAGTTAAATATTTAAAATTTAGTAAATAAAGTTATTAAAATAAAAATTTAAGTAATATTATTATATAAATTTTTTTAAAAAAAATTTGCTTTAAAAAAAAAAATAAGGAAAGTAATTATAAAATTAGTAATTTATTAAATTTCTAAATAATAAAGCATTATACTATTAATATATTTTAATATATAAATTTATAGTTTATATAAAATTACTATCTTTAGTATTATTATAATAATTAAAAAATATTAAGTTTTATATACTATATATAAAATATTAGTACTAAGTTTTTATATATTTTTTAAAGCTTTATTTTTATATTATATATAATTTAATACTTAATTTAATAAAAAATAAATAAATAATTAGCTACTTTTAAAAGTAGTTAATTTTAATTTTAAAAATTAAGCTAATAAAATTAGTTAAAAATAAATATTTTAATTATATATATTTTTTAGCTATTATCTATAATTTTCCAAAGTATAGTATCATAATAAATTTATAAATATATGTTAAAATTTTAATAAAGTATTAATATAATATTAATATATCTATATTTTAATTAAAAAAATAAAAGTTAATAGCTTATTTTACTTTTGCTAAGTAGATATAAAAGTAATTTAATAGCTATAAAAGATAGCTTTAATTAAATATTTAACTTTTATTATAAGTAAATATAAAAGTATATTATACATATATATATATACTTTTAATTTATAATTAGTTTAAATAAACTGCAAAACTATAATATATTAAAGCTTTATTTTAATATACTATTTTAAATTTTAAAGTAGCTAAAATAATAGCTTAATTTACTTTATATAAAAAAGTAAATTTAATTTTTATATACTTTTAAATATTTAAAAAAACTTTTTCTTATTATACTTAAAAAATTATATACCTTTAATAAGTATAGTAAGATAAAATTATAAAGTTTTACTTTTATTTCTTTACTATAAAGCAAAAAGGATATTTAAATATAAATAAAATTAGGTAGTTTTTTAAATTAAGCAAAGTATTAAAATTATATTTTAATATTAAAAGTATACTAACTATTTAAATAATATAATTTAAATTTGTGTAGCTATATTATATAGAAAAATATAATATATATATAAATTTAGTAGCTTTAAAGTTAATTATTAAAACTATATTTTAATAATATAAAAAATATTTAATATATATATATAAAATAATTTCAATACTAATATTTTTACAGTATAATTATAAAAGTATATAAATTTATTTAAATAGTTTTATTTTAATTTTTTCTAAAAAACTTATTTAAAAAATTATTAAGTTTCCAAAACTTTATTAAGCTTTTTATATAAAAATTAGCTATTTTTAAAAGTAACTAATTTTTTAATTATTTAAACTAGCTTTTATATAGTAAAAGTTATATATTTTGTATATAGTATATTAAAAAAAATATATTAAAGTTATATTTTATTTTTTCTACTTTTAATAATATTTATTATATATATTATTTAGCTATTAAAAACTTTTATTTTATTTTATTTACTTTTTTAAAATAGAAAATTTTAATTTTTAAATATAAATAAAATAATTTTATATTTAATTTAAATTTAATTAATATTAAATTGTAATATAATATTCAAATTATTATGTTAAAATAGTAGTTTTAATTTTGCTAATTTTTGTTTATTTACTTTTATTTTATATAATGTAAACAAAAAGTAGTTTTACATTTATATGAATATAAAGCTACTACTATATATGCAAACTATATTTAAATTTTGCAAAAGTTTTATAATATCTTATTATAGTAGATGTGAATAAATTACAGTCATACATTTGCATAAATATAAATCTTCAGACTTAAATTGAATTTATAAAGTTTAATTTACTAACTTAATTTAAAAAACTAAAAGTTAGCTATAAAAACCTTTAGATTTTCCAATAATAGCTTATTATAGCTTACAAAATATAACTAAAAATATACTTTTAGTGTAAAAGTTGGCTTAACTATAGTTTTGATTGTATATACATATTTTGACTTGAATTATTTTTTTATAAAAAGTGTAATTTGAGCAAGGTATTATTTTAAAGTATACTTTAAATTTTGTAAAAAATAAACTCCAGTGTAGCTTAATTTGCCATTTAACAAATTCTAAGAAAGTACCTGTAAGTAAAGTATTTTTCACTTATCCTAAATACAAGCTACAATCAAAGTTAATATAAGTGCACCATAGCTAAATCTTTAAAACTTTGATTTAGGAAAGTTAAAAGTTGATTGGGTACTTATATATCAACTGAGCATGAAATTTATCATAAAGTTACTCGCAAATTTAGCATCCATAAACGCTTGAATCCGAAATTATCTAACTGTTGTATGTAGTATACCTTCTAATTGAAACAGGAAATGAAGGTAGTTTTACCTTTAATAAACTGTCGATTTTAAGGATTTTTAACAAACTTTAGAACTTTGCATCTAAATCATGCTAAAAATTACACTAATTTGCTTTACTTTCTTAATAAGGGTCTGCCAACAGTCTGTTTCAATTGGACGATAACCCAATTAAAAATTTTGAAGGAAGTTCCTTAAAAGTCGCATGGAATTTACATTTTTTTAGCGATCTTGTAATAAACTTATGTCCATTAAACTTTTTAATTAAAATTTACATTATTCCCTACATAATCTAAATAGTTCAAACTTATACATGTAGTAGTTATTTTGACTCTAGTTATAAATTTAAAAGTGATATATAATCAACTGAACTTGTTCATAAACTTAAATTCAGTATAAAATAAACCCAACCTATCTTTAGATCTAATTTTCATAAAAATTTACTAAACATAAATTATTCACCAAACAGACGTTGTACACGTTTCAAAACCGAATCTTTACTAGGATCTATTCACACATAAAAAAACAACCGTTTAAAAAGCTATATATAAAATAAGGTTAAATTACCGTAAGGATGATCTTTAGAAGGAATCTCTAATAAAGCAGGAAATGCCTGATGGTAGTTATCGATAATACCTCTAATCTCTTCAGCAATCTAAAAAAATAAAATTTAAATGAGTCAATTATATCGTTGAAAAAAAGTAGTAAAATTTCTGTTGCCATATTTTTACGTACGTGTTGGTTTATAAGTAATATAGCTATATCTTTACGGGTAATAAAAGTTTGGAAAGTTTGCTCGATAGTAGCTAATTCCGTCTCTAATAATATGAGTATAAAAAAAAAATCAGTAAATAGCGATATAGTTAAAAAATACTCGAATCCACAACCAAAAAGTTACTGTTCTGTTTAGTATCTACATGCCCAACACCAGCTAATAATAAACCAGTAACAGTATCCTAATAAAAAAAAGCAAAAGCAATAAGTTTTTTTGTTTTTGATTTAAAAACAATCTCAAACCGCTAAAAAAGAGATGGAATATAACTATATTTGAACAGAAAATATAGAAATAAAATTTCATAATGTAAAGTCTTACTTCATCACCTATAACTGCTAAAAAAGTCCTACTCTTTTGGTTCCCTTGTGTATTATCTCCCATCGTTTCTTTATAAAATTCTAACTTTTAGTTTGGATTTAGTTTATGTTTGAGTAGTAACATCTCCAATACCTAATTGTAATTGTGATTGCAGAACTACAAAATATTGGCTAAATTATAAAATTCAACAAATTGAAATCGATTTTATGGATGTTCTATAGTATATAATTTAAGTAAATTTAAGATGCGGCATTTTTGCAATTCAATTAATTTTTGCTAAAGTTTACCCTATTAACTTCCAGTTTTAGTTCCCTCATGCTTACTTCCAGAAGTAACCCAAAAAAGTGACGCCACCATCTTGAATAGGGTTCTAAACTTTAGTTTTTCACTTTTTGATAACCATAAACTTAAAGCCAACGTTCCAAATCAAAAGAGTTTAAAATAAAAAATGGAAGCACAGAACGCCGATAAGTCAATAAAACGTGTACGAACCAGGAGTGCTGAAAGTATGATAGAAATCGACCAAACAGTACGTTTAAAGTTCAAATCCAAAGGGTTCGTTTCCACCAACCAACTTTTTCCTTCATTTTCCGCGCAAGATAACAATTCCGAATTTAACGAAGAGTTTGCTAACTTTTTAGGTTTAAGTTCAGACCAATTTAAAAATTTAAAAAGTAGTTGTTTCGATACAAATATCCAACTAAAAAGTGGGGTTGATCTGTTGAAAGGTAAACTTTATATACCTATATTCGGTTGAGTTTTAATGTATTTTATCTTTATTTAGAACAAAAAGCAAAAGACAATAAAAACAAACCAATCAATATAAATCCAAAATTTGATAGTTTATTTTCGTTTAGTAGTGTTCATGAATCTAAAGGTTTCCCTTTAAACTTTATTACCGAGTTAACTGGACACAAATCATCAGGAAAAACTTTACTTTGGTACAATTTTTTCTACTATAAAATAATAACCTAATTTTATATTTAAAATTTAGTTTACAATTATGTAAAAAAGTTGTCGAAAAGAATTTAGCACAAAACGATAGTGAACTTAAAGTTTATTATATGGGTATATAAATTTATATTGTAGTAAGATTTAACTTACACTTTTTTAGATTGCGAGGGAAGTTTAATAACAGTAATAAACAAATTTACGAATGGTAAAATTTTGACTTTAGAAAGTTTAAACTCAAGTATAATTTTTTAGAAGATAAATCGAATTTGAAATTTATGAATTATCAAAGATTATTCGAACTTACACAAGTATTGTTAACTTTAACTAAAATAGAAAATCAAATTGAAACCCAACATAAACAAGTAAAATACTATAGTTATTTTTTTAAAAATAAAATGATTAGATCGATTTAGTAGTAATAGATGGACTGACTTATTTAGAAATGAATTATTTACAGAGCGATAAAAGTACTGTTATTTTACAAATAATTGACAAAATTAAAAAATTAAATAGTGAATTTAAACTTACGGTAAATTATATTGTTATTATTGTAATTCAATTTAATTTAGGTTGTTTTTACGACTAAAACTTCGACCGACAAAAGAATTAAAAGTATCTATCTACAATTTATATCCACTAAATTTATATTTAGTCAACAGGTGGAGTAAACTACCGCACCATAGATTAAAGTTAATAGTAGACGCAGAAAATCTACGCTATATACAACTACTTCAATCAAATTTATACGAAAGTAAAATTGTAGCTCAAAAAATTAAGGTAAGAAACGAATATTAAGTTTATTTATTCAGTTATATTAAAAAATGTATATTGTTTTTATGTTGGTATTAATCGTTTTTAGCAATTTGGGTTTGTCGACGGGGAGCATACTTTGAAAATCAGTAAAATTAAGGAAGAGTACGAAGAATTAGGATTAGAAAGAGAAAGGGGTAGTTTAGAAATCGAAGTTAATTCTTCACCGGTAGTCCAAGAATTCCACCCAACTCCAACCTTACCTTCCCAATAAATTTCAAATTAGTTAAATGTTTAAAATCATTTTTACATCGGTTAAAGAACCGTTAGTATTTTCGGAGTTTGGAGAATTCCCATCTAGAGGAGACTGGTAGTTGAGATCAAGTTTAGAGTGTGTATCGATTTGTAGGGGCGGCAGTTGAATTAAGTTAGATCGCGACGACCGTTTGTAGGGGTTTATTTGACTACTTCTACGATACACTTTGTTACATTCTTCAGTCAAGTTGGTTATTCCTCCCGGGTTAAAACCTTCGTCGTTGTAGTCAACACTTTCACCTGTGTCCCTGCTCCCACTCTGCGACGAGTAGGCACCAGTACTTACCGGTCTAAATATCTGGGATCCATTGTCGTCTCCCCTTTCGATAATTATAGGTACCTCTTTACCGGTCTGTTGGTACTTGGGCGTCCGTACCAAACTTTCGGTACAAGTGTTGAACTGCGAATTCTCGGTTCTTACGTCTCTATCCCTACTAACTTCGTCGAACTGGCTGTAATAAGACCGTGATTTTCGGTGCATCGTTCCTTTCTCCACATCGGCATTGTAGTTTGTACTGGAGTCGACCCCTAAAGGTTTTCCAAATGGTATAAAACCTACTAAACTGTATCCTTTCAACTGGATACCTAAAACTAAGAAACTGAGGATCGAAACGAAACTTATAGCCATTAGAATCACATCAATCAGTTCGAAACCTATCGTCATCAGGCTTAATCTAAAAGAAGTGACGTCAGTAAATTGTGGATTTATAAGTTAGATACTTACAGCAAGTAGGCTACATTACAATTAATTAAGTTGATAAAATGATAGTTAGTCAAGGTTTTTGAAATATTTTTTACTCACTTATACTTCGACCTAACGGGCGCATCAGAAAAGGTGCAGTTGTATGGAAAAATCGATCTAAAGCTTGGAATTCTAAAGATAGTAGTACCATCGCAGTTACACTAAAAAATTAAATTAGAACCGTAACTCGATACATTCCATACTTACATCTCATAAATGCTAACTGTTATCAAATTGACTACTCCTAAGTACGGCTCGTTTTTAAACAGAGCAGCTACTACCAAAGCTTTGAACCCGAGGTTGGATAGCTGTAACAGATTCTTTACAGCCGATGTCAACAATACCAGCACCATCAGTAGGTTGATAAAAGAGAATAGGGTATGTAATTTGTTGTTATACATGTTGTTGTTTTCGTTTGAGTTGTCGCTGTCGTTTGTATTTAAACTGGCTACAAGTGGTATTATAAAAGGATAACTCGAACTGGAATTCTAAAAAGTCTATAATCTAAAAGTTCAAATCCACCCAAATTTCTAGAGTTAAGAAAAAAGATAAAAACGGTCCCTACTTTAGTATCTATAGCATCGCTACTTTAAAATATTAATAAAAACATGATTTAAACTGTACCATCATGTCAAAATTGGATTTAAAAACTTTAATTTAGAGTTTGGAATACAATAGCTATTAGTACGGTTAAAATGACTACTTTATATTGGTATAACGTAGTAGTATGGAGAAATTTTGAAGAGTAGTTTAAAATTTTAATTTAGCTCAGAATGGCTGCCTTTTTAGTTGGGTTTAAAAAGGGTACTTTGCAAAATTTATAGCGCGGCGGCGCCTCGGTTACGACCCAGCTTTTAAAAAAGGAAGTGAGTGGTCGGTTCGTTTAAGTAGATAATCTGTACCTTTCAAAGGCACCTTATTACTCGGTTTGAATAGCTAGCTTTCAACCGTTTTTAACGTTAAAGGTAAATCGCTGCTTCCATTTTATCGTTAGTGAATAGTTTTTATAAACTACCCCACTACAGCACAGCCAATTCAATCGTATAAAAAATAGAAACGGTATAGTTTTAGCATCACTAAATTTCACTATTACAAGCGAATAACCCCAAATTTCGGATCTACTCCAATTTATAAAAATTGATTTCTATCGAATTATATCTATATAATATATCAATGGAAATCAGCGTTTTATAGTCCGATTATATTTTTAGATCAATTGGGATAAGTTTATACTTATCCAATTTTATAGGGATGGAGCTGTAAAGTATAGGTAAAAAAGCGAGCCGGATTGGATGCTATTTCTTTAGCTGATTTTTGGCTTGGTCTAATAAACGGATACGTTAATTTAAATAACGGTATTAGCTCCAATATATGCATTTAAGTGGGTTGCACCTTTAGCTAGAAAAAGGTATATTTCTAAAAATGGCACTAGTTGGACCTGTACCCTCAGTTCTAAAAAACATACGATTTTTATCCGTTTATTTGTGTTGGTGAGCATATTATATTAAAATAAATTGATAGATGGATTTTAGTTATTATTAAAATGATAATAAAATTTGATTACTTTTATTCAAATTCTAACTTTTATAGCATATAAATTTTAATATAATCAATATTTATTTTATTTAATTGATTTTTTGATCCTTTTAAATTAGTTAATGGTATGTTTCAAATCACTCAATACAATATTTCAAGCTACATTTGTAAGCTTTTTTAGTTAATCCAATTTTACAAATTAAAGTTAACTTTTGTATGAATATTTTTTTAAAGCTGTTGTATCATAATCATATTTAACTACACAAATTTTTGCTTATAAATAATTTAGCTAAAAAACTTTAATTATATACTAGCAATTGGTTTATATTTAATATTAAAAATTAACTTATAAATAATAAAATTATTGTTTCTAACTTTACAATTATGTTTTAATTAAATTAATTTACAAATTTATAATTTAATTAAAATGAAATATTGATTTTTCTATATATACTAATCCTTCATTACTATAAAATTTATCATTTAATTTTAACTTTTTTAATCAGACATTTGTCATAATATGTCATATACTACAAACTATCTTTAATTTTAGTCTATATCATTATACTATCATCTATTATTAACTATTAATAAGGTAATGTCAAAATATAATTATGAAATATTTCTCATATTATAAGAAATACTGTAATTATTTCAAAAATAACACCTTATTTTCCAATTATTAATCATATTAAGAAATGCTACAATTATTTCAAAAATGATACCTTATTTTCCAATTATTAATCATTAACAAATTAATTAGTAATTATAATAATTACTAATTTATAGTTAAAAAAAACTAGGTATATAAGATACCTATCTTTTCCTATTTTTTAATTATTCTTACTATACTATCAATAGTCCCAAATATTCTAGTTGGAGTAGGAGAGGGAATAAGCTGTATTTGTTTACATATAGAAAAAAAAATCCATATAGTAGAAACAAAAGTGAATCCAGAAATAAAAAAAGCAAAAAAAGATATTATAATAGATTTTTTAAGATAAAATATACTAGCTATAAGTAATGGTATTAATGCAATTAATAAGGTAAGATATTTAGAAGTTGGTTTTAAAGCTGATTCAATAATAATTATTATATTTTTTTAATAAGATATCTCAATCAAAAAATAGTTATTCTTTTGGCTATTTTGAATATCTTACCTTATTAATTGCATTAATACTATTACTTATAGCTAGTATATTTTACCTTAGAAAATCTAGTATAATGTTTTCCCTTACTTTTTTTATTCCTAGATTCACTCTTATTTCTACTATATATATTTTTTTTTCTATATGTAAACAAATACAGCTTATTCTCTTTCCTACTCTAACTGGAATATTTGGGACTATTGACAACATTATTATTAGTAAAATTATAAAAATATCTTTTACAAAATTAAAAATACATTTAATAACTACTAATTTTAATTATTTTTAAATATTTATATTAGCTAATTTTAATTATTTTTAAATATTTATATTAGCTAATTTTAATTTTATATAATTTTTAAATTATATGCTAAAATGTAATTTAAATTTATTTATAGAATACTAAATAATAATTTGAAAATATAAGATTTACAAATTAAAAGAAAGTAAAACTAGCTAAAAAGCAGAAATAAAATACAAAATAAGATAAAATATTTATATAAGAGAGATTTAGATAACTTAGTTTTAATAAACTAGTTATTTTTGAAAATTTTACTAAAGTATAAGTATATTTTTAAAAGGTTTAGTAAAAAAAATAGGTAATTAGCACAGTGCAAAAAACTAACTTTAAATTACTAAAACTAAAATTGCAGCTAGCTAAACCTTTTTTTAAATATATTAATAATTAGATTTTGCAGCAATATATTGAAAATAAAAATTTTTAGCAAATACTAATACTAGTAAAAAAAAAGTTAAAAAAGCCAAAAATATACAAATAAAATAAAATAGTTTTCTTTTAAAGATAGTTAATTTCTTATTTAATATAAATTTAGTTTTTCAAAATTTTAAATTAAAATTTTATAATATATATTTACTATTAAAAAAAAATTAATATATATAATATTATTTAAGTAAATTAATATTTTATTATAAAAAGTTTAATATCATAATTTTAAATAAAATTTATTTACATTTTAATATTTTTTTATTTATAATTATAAGTTGAAATACTTTAAATAAAACTATATAACTGTTAGTTATATATTATTTTAACTGTTTATAAGTGTTTTAAAATAGTATTATAAGCATAATTTATATATAGTAGCAGTTAAATATACTTAATTTAACTATATAAATTAGTATTTTTTTTAATTTCTACAATATAAAAAAAAATAAAGTATAATTTTTTAAGTTTTTTTAAATATTTTTAGATAAATTTTAAATATTTTCAAATATTTTTAACTAAATTTTAATTCAAACTATAAGAAGCCTTCTATTATATAAATAATTTTTTAAGTAACCTCTTTAAAAAAATTAAAATAAATCTATTTAAGTAAATATTTATATTAATAAAATATTACTAAGCTATTAATATTAAAATTATATTTTATAAATTAACTTTATTATTTTAAATTAATATAATTTCTAATTTACTATATAATTAAATTTATAATTTTAATTAAGCTAATATATATTTACTTTTTTTATATAATAAGGCTATAAAAATTTAAATATTTTTACTTAAATTATTAGTACTTTTTATACTATATTTATTGTTTTTTAAATAGCTTTATTATTATTTTATAATTTAAATACTTTGCTTTTATACTTTTTTTAGTTTATAAACTACTTAATTTTAGTAATAATTTTTTTTAAAGTTTATAATAGTATTCTAAAATAAAACTTTAATATATAATATTTTTACTTTTTATTTATACTAATTATAAATCTATATATATATTATATAAGCTAAAAATTTTTATTTAAAAAAAAAATTTAAACATAATTTAAATAATATAAATTAAATACTTAATATTTAAAATATATATCAAGTAAAAAAATTTTGATTTATATAGTTAAATTTTTTATTTTTTTAAAATTTATTTAAAATTTTAGTAAAATATCTAAATATTATTAGTTTTTTAATATATTAAAAGTAATATATATATAGCTAATAAAATAAGCTTAATTTTTACTTTTTAAGAATAATTAATTATATATATTATAAATTTAAGTTTTAGTTATTTACAAATTAGTTTATTTATTATAAACTATTAAAAATAACTATTTATCTAATATTATTTATAAAAAGCTAATTATTTATATACTTTTATAATACTTTACTATAATTTAAAGCTATAAATTTTAGTTTAATAAAATAAATTTTTAGTAAAAAATTATTAAATAAAGTTTTTTATTTCAAATTTCTAAATATATAGTTATTTAAATTTACTTCTTTTAATAAGTTAAAGTAATTTAAATTTAGATTTTTTTAGCTAAATTTAAAAAAATAAAGTTGTATTTTTTACTTTTTTTTTGCTAAATATATAAAGCAAATATATTATATTAATTTAATTAATAAATTTAACTAAATAGCTTATATTTTTATTTAATTATAATTTATATTCTAATTTTTTATATCTAATAAATAAAATAAAACATTTTAAAACATTGAAAAAGTTTAATAATTAATTTACTTACGTTTTATAAAATATAATAAACAATAAAAATGTAAAATTTATAAGCTATAGTTTATATATAATAAATATAGTCAACTATAATTATACTTAAATATATTTTTTAGCAATTACTTAACTTTATAAATTTTTTTCTATAAAATTTTTAGGTTTACTTAATAGTAAAATTGTATATTATTTAATTTTATTAATTATCAAGTTTTCTCAAACTAATGTTTTAAAAAATTAAGGTTTTAGCTAATATACTATTATATCAGTAAGAAATTATCTAACCATTTATAATAATATATTATGAAATTAAAAAATAAAATGCAAATACTTTTATTAATACTGATTAATAATATACTGTTCTGTGCATATATTCTTTAGATATATAAAGGTAACTTAAAATATCTATGTAAAGATAGTTATTCTTTTATGGTTTTTTTAGAAAGTAGCATCTTAATAAAACTAGACTTAATTAATAAGCTGAATTTTTATAAAATTTATAGTAGTTGTACAAATATACAGATATTCAAGTATTTATATAACAGCACTAAAAAATATAAATTTTATTCACTAGTTCAATCCAGAAAATAATTTCACCTTAAATCCCATTTTATAACCCTCACAAAGTACTTATTTTAAAAGTATTACATATTTAAAGATTATTATATATGCATTTTTACCAATCCTCTACTATTTAGTTATAGTCTTTACATCTCGGAAGTTTCTCATTAAGCTATATCGGTGTAATTTAATATCCAGTTAGTGTTCTTATATGAAGAAATTAAAACAAATCACATCTAAATTTGATTAAATTTTAATAATTAATTTAAAATTTTTAAAGGTACCTGATTTATTGTAAAAATATCTTCTTTGATATTTAGACGTTAAACAGCTTTGGTTGTGTTTAGTAAAAAGTCCGATTCCAGCTATAATTAAAAAGTTTAGTCAACTTTCGGATATAAAATTGCACGGTGAAACTCAAAATAAAATTTTATCCTTTATCTATTGTTGTTTATATAGGTATTCAAATTGGAATATGGTTGCATAATATTATGATATAGATGGCTATGATTAAGTAACTAATAAGAATGTAATTGAAATCTATGACGAGTTTTTATTAAGTGAATTCGACGAAGTTATATATACTTCATCACTATAATTTTAAGGTATTTTTAAAAGTGTAAATATTTTATAAAGTACTTCTAGTAGACACTTAACAATTTTATAGATATCGTCTATTCGATATCATATAAAAATAATATATTCTTTGAGGATTTATTGGATTTGATTCAGTTTATTTGTAAAAAAAGTATAAGCTGGCGTTTTTGTAGAAATATACCGTAGATTTGTGTTCTTATTAAGAAATCAAAACAAATCGCATCTAAGTTTGATTGAAGATTGAATTAATCAAGCTAAAATGTTAAAGGGTGCCGAATTTATTATAAAAATACCGTCTGATATTTAGACCGCTAAACAACTTTGGCTGTGTCTAGTAAAAAATCCGATTCCAACTATAATTAAAAAGTTTAGCCAACTTTCGGATTTGAAGTTACACGGTGAAACTCAAACTATGTATTGTGCTTTTTATATTGTTATTTTTATTGGTATTTAAACTGGATCATAGTACGCGGTTATATAGTAATTAGATATGATTATTTATAAATAATATGAGCTTTCACGGTGAATATACCATTAATAGTATATAACCGTAAACGTATATTTACAAATGCTAGTATAAAAGGGTGGTGAATGGACTAGTATCGAAGAATAAAAATATATAATTTTAAAGTATGAAATTTAAAGCAATCGTATCAACTCTCTTATTAGTCGGTAGTAGTTTATCGCAACATAGAATTATTGACGGTGATGTAGCAAAACCATTCAGCTACCCCTTTATTGTTTCAATTCAAATTAATGGAACACATGCCTGTGGTGGATCGCTTTTAAATAGAGAAACAGTATTGACAGCAGCCCATTGCTACTTTCCAGAGATAAATTATACAGTACATGCTCACCGCCATAATCTTACTAAAAGTGATGATAGTGAGAACGGATTTAAATCAAATGTGAAATCTTTCGTAATACACCCAGAGTATAATGCTACTACCTTTCAAAACGATGTCGCAATCATTAAATTAGAAACTCCTATCAAAGATTCCGTTGATGTTGGGTTTGTAAACTTGAACGACAATAAGGCTTACGACGATGTAGGCAAAACTTCCAAATTAGCCGGTTGGGGTAGATACAACACCAAATCAAATGCAACTAGCTCTCTTCTACTCCAAGGTGAATTTGTAAACGTCGGTTTAGATATTTGTAAACTTAGATTCGAAAACTTAGACATAGCTGGAAATATCTGTATCTTACCTATTAAGAAGAAAGTGTTCAGTTGTCAAGGTGACTCTGGAGGCCCTCTATTCGTCCAAGAAGAGGACAAAAGCGTAGTTCAAATTGGTATAGTTTCTTATGGTGATGATGATTGTAGTCCTAACACCGGTATACCTGATGTATTCACCAACGTTAGACATTTCTTGCCTTGGATTTATGAGAATGCTAAATTAGATGAGCTTAAAGTAGAGAAAAAAAGCAAAATTTCCAAGATGCTTATGAAGGTTAGATCATACTTCTTGCATTAGAAGCTACATATACATGTAAATAAACCATATATACTATACTGACATTCTTCTACTATTGAAGCTCTTTAATTATAATTAAAACGTATAAGTTGGAAATTTTATTTTCAAAATACTATTATTTATCTTAATATTAAGTAATTACAATATAAATCTTAAGTTGGACCAATTTAAAATAGTGCTTTAGGTTTATATAAATATTTATATAAGCACTGGTTAAACTTTTTTATTTCAGTATTTTAAAAATATTTGTTAATTTTAACATGATTTATTAACCTTTATTCTTAATAAACTATTTTTTTTTAATTTGTAAAAAATACAATAAAATTAGTTATAAGCTTAATTAAATTTATTTTAAAGTTAAGCAATGTTTAATCTTTTTTTATTATTTTTTAACTAAATAAAAGTATAAAAATATATTTATATTTAATAATTTTATAGTTTTATAAGCTAATAAGTAGAAATAAAATTATACTATATATATAATTTAGCTAATTTAAAAAAATAGTTGATATTATATAGTGGTAAATATATAGTTATATAAATATATATCTACTACTATAATATAGTTAAAAGAAATATTATTTATAATAGTAAATATAGTTAGCAATAATAATAAATTATAGTTAATATAATATTTATATATTATAATACTGTTATTTAAATATATAGTTTATTATAAAAATATTTTTAAAATTAGTATTTATTTATTAAATATATTATATATATTAAAAATTAATAATAATGAATAATAATATAAAAACTACTTGCTAATAAATATAATTTTATTATTAATATTATAATAAAAAAATAATATACTTATTAAACTATAATAAAAACTTTATGTATAAAACTATTTATAGTTAAAATTTATAGCTATAATATTAATAAGCTAAAAATTAAAATTATATTAAAAGTGTAATTATTAATTAGCTAAAAAAAGAAATTATATTTAAATTAATATATAAATACTTTTTATTAAGTTTTAACTATATAATAATAAGGTTATATACTATTTAATAAGAGTATTAATATATATTTTTAATTTTTAAAATAAGTTTAACTACTTTAATTTCATTAAAAATATTTAGTTATACTCAAAATAAAATTTAAAAAAATATGTAATTTTATTTTATATAAAAGATTTTCTAATAATAAATAAATTTTATACTGCTTTTATTATTTTTTAAATATAGTAAAACCTATTTAAGCTTATTATTTTTTAATAAAAATATTTTTTATAAAGATTTAAAGATTAAATATTATAATTTTTGCAGTTTTAACCAAATTTAGCTAAATTTAATATTTCAAATAATAAAATAAAAATGCTTAAACTTGTTAATAATAATTTAAAGTATTTACTAAATATTTTTAAACAATTAGTATTTAGTTAATAATAATACTATTAAATATAAAGTAGTATTAAAAGCTGTATATTTTAAAACTATTTATTAAAAATATATAAATAATAAGCTTATCTTTTAAAATTTTTAAATAAAGATAGCTATAGTAATTTTTTAATTTTTTAATTTTTTTAGTATATATTTATTATTTTAGTATTAAAAATAATATAAATATTTATTAGTTTTTTTAGTAAAGCTTAGTAGTAACTTTATTATATAGCTTAAAATTATTTTTAATAGCTTTAAATATATATTTTTTAGTTATTTTTTTAAATATGAATTTTAAAATTATCTTTTAAAATAAAATTATAAAAAATTATAGTAGAATTAATATATAAATAATTAATAAAAATAATAATAATAATAAATAAGAAGAAAGAGTAAATTTATTATAAAATAGTATACTATATTAAGTTTTATTTTAAAAGTATTATAATTAGTATATATAATACTAAATCTAAATTTTAATATATATATATTTAAATATTTTTTAAAATAGTTTAAAATAGTTTTAAAAGATATTTATTAATATAAACTTAAATATATAACTAAGCATATATATATTTATATTATTACTAAATTATAAATATAGTTTAAAAAATAAATAAAGTTTATAAAAAATAAAATATTAATATTTATGCTTTTATTTTTAAAAATATTAAGTTTAGTTCAAACTTATTATTTTTAAATCTTTTATATATTTATTATATAATTTTATATAAACTTATATTTAAGTTTGTAAAATTTTTGCTTGTTTAGTTTAAGTATAGTAAATATAAATAAAGTATAAAAAATAATACTAAATAAATAGCTAGTAAAAAATAGTTTAATAATACCAGATATAAAAAAATGTATTTTAAAAATATATTAAATTTCTTATAATTGTAACTAATATATAATATTTATTATTAATCTTAAAACTCAGTTTTTAATTTTTTATAGCAGAAAGTATAGATGAATGTATTAGAATATTACTTAGTTATTATAGTATTTCAATTTAACACTTAATATATAGTTTTATATCAATTAATTTATAAATATTTTTATATATTTATGGTATAATAAAATTTAATATATATTAATATTAGGAAAAATTATTATAGGATATTTTTTATTAAAATTTATTTTTATTTAAACTTACAAAGTGTAAAATTTTACTGTTAAAAATACTAATTTTAAAAGTAGTATCTCTTGTATCAAATTTTAAATTTTAAATAAATTTTGTAAAATACACCAAAATTTAAATACTTAAGGAATAAAATTAGGTACAATATAGTAATTTTTTTTATTGACCACTGCAGTAGTTTAGAGGGGGTTGCAGGAGAGTATAAGATAGTAAGAAAACAAGAAAATAAAACCACTTTGAGAATGAAGCTTGTCCTTTCTTACTCTTACTCATACGAGCCTTTAAAAAAGTTTTTTCTTTAAG
Organism: Capillidium rhysosporum; assembly: GCA_037055185.1. NCBI lineage: Eukaryota > Fungi > Entomophthoromycota > Entomophthoromycetes > Entomophthorales > Capillidiaceae > Capillidium > Capillidium rhysosporum. The sequence goes on along the minus strand of JAWQFY010000166.1, from coordinate 22,194 downwards.
AAACAAAGCTTTCCATTCTATTAATAGTATATGTGGGGGGGGGAGAGGAATATTCTCTATTGAAAGTCTGTTATATGATGTAGATATTGGCCAGAGAAATGCTAAAAAACCTGTAGATGTACTATATGAGATCTCCAATTCTGATATAGTAAGCCAACATAAGTTTACTAATTTATATTTTGATCCTATTGGAGTTGATGATATTCCTATTATTGATAATACGGTTGCTAATACTGGAGCTATTTAGGAACACAAAGAGAATCTATGACTTAAAGTTTCCTTTGGTCTTCCACAAAATAGACAATTATTTAAGCTGTTTTGGACCATATGTACTATACGTGATCTACTTAGTACTGCATTATTAGCTATTTTCCAAGCTAAACTTTTGAGTTTAGGAGTAATCCAAGGATGTGATACTACTGGAGATAAGGTACAATATAGTAAATTTATATTTAAAAATGTTTAATATATACTTTTTTAGTTATTAAACTTGAAAATAGGGAATCAGTTACTTTTAAAAGCAATATATTATGTATGTGTAAGAGAGTTCCGATCAGTAAAGGGTAGACTGTGATCAATATTAAACATAGGTAAAAAGAAGTTTTTTAAAAAGAAGCTGTATAAATTAGTGTAACGTCCAAAAAATTGTAATACCAAGCAGTAACTATAAACTGTCAGGAAGTAACTAGTCCTAAGTATCAAAAAAATTTAAATACTTCCTCCGTAGTGTTCGAAGAAAATATGATTGGAATAGTGTAATACTCGTAGTAAAACTCGATGGGTACCCGGCTTAATAGTAGTCAAAAGGTTAATAAAAAGTTGTTCTGATAGAAAAATCTGAATATTATATTTTAATATCAAGCGAATCTAAAATTTTGACGATTTCGAAATTGAAATATATTTTGCTGAATACATGCGTTTAAGAAAGTAGTTGATAAAATCAATATATTAAATTAGAACCGATATTAATAGCTACAAAAACTATTTTAACTATAGAACTTATTTTATAAAATTTTCATATCACTTCGTCATCATCACTACTGAATTTCAATTCACTGCAAGAATGTGCTCAATAAACTTATCATAGTTGGAGGTTAGCTGTGCTATCCCCACAGTACTTTCGAAAATCAAATTTATAGCCTTAAATTTAACTTTACCTTTCTTAAAGCTTTAAAAAATTTATGCATCAACAACCGCTGTTTAAAATTCAACTACTGTTTAGCTCCCTTAACTTGGCTATAGTTGTAGTACTGTTAACATCGGTCGTCTTCAACTTCATTAATTTACCGACCTACACCCTATCCGAATCGGGATCGGGATCGGAAGATGTAGTTAACGATTACGTTGGGAATACTGTTAACTACCATCCAATTTTAGTTAACGTGTACACTTTGTAAGTTTATTTGAACGATGCCATCCATACTGATCTTTCTACGTACCTACTTTTAGATTGATAGCCTTATTTTTAACAAGTTTAGAATTTAAAAGTACCAACGTCTGCTACCGAACTCATTTCAACTTGATAACTTTTTCCAAGTATCGGCCTATAAGTAAGTACCATTTATAAAAATAACTATAAATTAAATTAATAAAAGTATATTTTAGGTAGGTAGTAATGCTTTTACGTAAATCGCTAATAATGTTACCAAGTGTATGTCTTTTACTTATAGGCGATAAACTGCATCAAATAATTTTATCCGGTTCAGCTGCAGTTATAATACTGGTAACTTCGTTCGTATCCACTTATACGTACTACTCATCCGAAAGTAAACTACAACTGGTAGGTATACAATTCACTTTAAAGCCGACCGCTAAATTTCAACAGCAGCAAAGCGTTGTACAATTTTTACAAGTAGAAGATAATTTACCTAGGACTATGGAAGTGGTTAAGAACTATACGAGTAGTGCTACTAATCTACCATCCAATTCGGTAGTTCCGTTAAATATAAAGTTTATAGAAGATAACTACTTCGATTTAGATGTAACTAAATCAAACGGTAACAGTAGTTCGATGTACCGAGTTAAAAGTATGCCGGACCTTAAAGTTTATACTAATGAACGCAGCAACCTAAGCAATCCAAGGAGACATAGTTTATTCATCATCGATGGTATCAATTTGTTGGATAACCGATTTATTGACTCTTCTAAATTAAGTTTAAATTTAAACGACGGTAAAATTTCGGTAGAGTTAAAACTTAAACCTTCGATTACTATAATACAGAGCAGTCCTATTCAAATTGCAGCGAAAAATCGAATTGTTGAGCTTGGTAATGAGGAACGGTTTACCGATCCATTTAAAGTAAAGCCCGATAAAGGAGTAGTTCCAACGAACTCAAAGTTCGATATATCTAGGGATAGCTACTATTTAAATTATAGGCCTAGTTTTTTTAATTTCGATCCCAACACTATACTCATTTATGAATACTATTCAAAAATTCATAGTTACGATTATCATAACTATTTACCACCTATCCCCCAATTTATTTGTCCAAGTTCGAAGTCCCAATCACACATCGAAACTCCGAAACGAGCTGCGCTTGATAAAGCAGCTGGTGGGATCGAAAATAACAGCCATAAAGACTTTAAAGATAAACGGGTAAGCTTAAATCCAACCGATAGCTACGATTATGACCGACCTACCAAAGTAACTTTTGAAGGTTTAGTGCCTGCTAACCATCATGCCATCAATTTAAATATCATACAAGCACCATCGAACTTAACCACTAAATCAGATCCTCACAAATCCACCAAACTAACTTTTGATACAAATATAACTGATTTAAAGTTTAAAGAGGATCAAGGATATTTAAACTGCAAAAATAAACTGCATAGAAGCACATCTATGGAGAACTTAAGATTGAATAACATAGATGCCAAATTGGAAAAATGTAGGAACCGAAGTAGAAGTTTAAGTTTAACTAAAAGTGGTCAAGTTCGATACGCTCTTTTGCGAACCAAGTTTAAAATTTAAAACAATACGTTAGTCGGATTGGTAATTTGTGGTTTAATTCAGCAACTGTACCTCTTTTTTTCTAGATACAAGTGCTTTATATAAGAAGTATCTATACCTACAACCCAAAATAAATATTTATTTTAACATAGAATCGAATTTATTTTAGTAATTAATAGTAAATAAATATATATAAGGTAACGTATTTGTACGTATACAACTTTATATTTAATAATATACGTTAACATTTTTAGTCTGTATAAACCTAAACTTCCACACCTATGAAGGAGGTGTAGGAAAGTTGACCTCTGGGGCAGATTTGGTATAACCCTGCCGTGAGATAGTAGAACCCTCTACAAAGAAAATAGGCAATTTTACATCATTTAGCAGCAAGTATTTGAATTTATTGGAAAGTAAGGGTTTCTGGTGCTTAAAAGTAGCAAAGATAATGGAAAACAACATTACTACTGCTAAAAGATCTCAATATTTCAGATAAAACAAAATTATAATTGCAAAACTTTTAATCAAGTTTTCAAATCAAACTAATAGTTCAAATTTTGGTTCTTAAAGTTTAAATCAATTAGGACAACTATATTCAATATAGCCAACTGTAATTATTTCAAATTTAAAGGAACAGTATAAATAATTTGAATAGTTAAAGTGGACTCTATCACTTATGTTATTAATAGAAAGCTTAAAAAACGAATTTTACTAATAAATTTATATTTCAACTTTAAATAAAGGTTAATAGTTAAGTAAGAGAATAAAAAGAAGGTGGAATAAACTACATCAATAAATATATAAGCTAAATAAAAATGAATTTGCAATGTTAACTTAAAAAATATCCTTTTAGTATAAAATTAAAATTTAAAAACTTAAATAATATTTAAGTATAAAGAATTTTCAAAATAGTAATAAATTATAAGTAAAGTTATTTAAACCTTATAAAAAAAGGTAAATAATTAAATATAATACTAAAACTAAAGTAAAAATTATCAGTTTATTTATTTAAAAAATTATTTAAATAAAAGTATTAGTAAGTATAGCTTAATAAAAAGATATAAATAAATTAGATTAAATAGCTTTTAACTTTATTAATAACTTTAAAAATACATTAAAAAACTACTAAGTTATTTATAAAAAATATAAGTACTAGAAAAAAATTAATATTTTAAAATAAATTAAAAAATTATAATTATAATACTAATATATATAATATTTATTATAATATTGTATTTAGTAAACTTATATTTATTTATACAATAATTATGCTAAATATATATATATAGTATATCTATTTTATACTTTTTTATTTTTTTAAAAGTAAGCTTTTTATATAGTTATAAATTTAATTTCCTTTTTTAAAAATTGCTTACCAATTTTAATAAAGGTAATTAGCTTATAATTTTTACCAGCACTTTATTACTTTAGTAAAAAGTAAATAATAGTAATTTAGTAGATTATGTAAGACTACTACTGTATTCAAATATAATATATTTTAAATTATAGTTTAATTCTATATTTATTTACAAAATTTTAAAGATAATTTAATAACAATTCTCTACTATTCTTTTTTTTTTAAAATTAATAGCTTTTAAAGTTAACTTTTTTGCTTTTAATAGATTTACTATCTTATATATTTTTCTAACTTTTCTTAAGTATCTATATCTAAAATTGATATGTTTTTAAATTTAAAATTTTCCATATATTTTATAAATTGATTTATTTAATATTCTAAAAAAATAATCAAAATATAGTTTAGAATTTACTATTTATGAGTAACAGTGCTAAAGAGAATATTTTAGATTTAAATTTAAAGATTATTTAATAAAAAATAATAATTATAAACTAATAAATTAGTTAAGTATATCTCTTTATTTACCTATATGGTTTGTTGTGGCTTTATAGCTATAGTTGCTAACTAAGAATAATAGTATCAAATACAAATATTTTGCTATAGCAAAATCTTTGGTAGAAACTTAATAAATATATAGATACTAGTAAAGTTAAAATCTTTAAATTAAAGCTTAATATGATAAATTTATTTACCCATCTGATTTACTATTGTGAATTATTTAAGAATGTTTGATGACTATTGTATGGAGATAAACAAGCACTAAAACCATTAGATTATTCGTATTTATGATGTTGACCTAAGGTATTTTGCTGAAGGGAAAATGCTAGTTAATATTTAATTGGAAGTCTTCTCTAGCAGTAAGCTTCGAAGCCATTTGACCTGTGTTTCAAGCTCTTCGACTTTCTTTTCAAGCATATTTGCCTTTTCAGTCATAACTGCCGCCGTTTTTTGAAGCTCCATTTCCTTTTCCTTCTTCTTAACTCTAAATCTGGCGGAAGCTAAAGTGTTTCGTCGCCTTTTTTCTACTACAGCTTCCTCATCCGTGTATTTTACAGAGCTTGATTTTATCGACCTTCCATCAGATGTTGGTGAAATTGGTAAGGGAGATGTTTTTTCAATAGGCTTTTCCTTAGCTTTTTCCTTTACCTTTCCTTTAGGTTTGGACTCAACTTCTTTTTTTGAAGCTGAAATTTGTGGTTCTGTTGGTAATCGTTGTGTTTCTGTCATTATTTGGTTAACATCAGTATGTAAATCTAATTTAAAACTTCCGTTAGTTCATCCAATTTAAATTAAATTATTACTTTTTGCAAAAACTTGAGAATAATCAAATTTTGAATCAAAATTCGGATCTATATAGTTAATTTCGGGTGGATTCTCGAAACCGAACTGTGCATTAGCCCAGGTATCTTGATTGATATGCATTCCATTCTCTTCATAACTTTGCAAGAAAGGTAAAAAAGGATCCAATCCAAAATTTCCGAATGGGTTGTTAGACATTTTTTTTAAAATTTAATAACTGATTTCGATCTTTAAGTTGGTAGCTGGCTCTTTAAAGCTTTAAATGGTGGTTTTTAAAAGAGTGATAGAAAAAGTTATAGTATCTTGAACTTTGAAAAACTTGGATTTGTTGAATTAATAATTCATTGACCGCTTATCTAGATATGAAATATTTAGGGCATAATGATTTGTGCAAAAATGTTTTACCGATAGTTGAACAAATCATTTCATTTTATTTGAGAATTTAAATTGTACTTGTCCTAAAAATTAAGATTTTGACCCTCAACTAGTATAATATACTTAAATGAATACTTTAGTCGTGTATTTATGGGTACTATAATGAAATATAGAGTTATAAAAAGTATATATAATTTTCGAGATAATCGTCTCACATTATATATAAAAAACTGAACTTCAACGTTAAAGGCTTTCATTCATTCTCAATTAATAATACACTGATAAGCAAGTTATTTCGAAGTAAATTTGAATTGTGCTAACTTTCAGGAGTTAGCCTATAAAATTATATTATTTCTATTGATGGAAGAGTAAACTAAAACTAAGAATTAGATTGGTAACATCAACTTGATTACTAATAGACAAATTTTAAAAAGTTATGGTGACATTTTGATAAAAATGATGGAAGATTAAAACTTTATATTACCTTTTAAAAAATTGATCCTTGAAACCTTAAATTTATGAATACGTAATAGCCTTTATAGTCTGCGCTTATAATCTATATGCTCTCGATACAATTTATATGAAAATGGCTATCATGTTTTTTAGACTACTATCTTTTATCTCTTTCATTATCAAAGGTCTCTATCAAAATTGTCAAATTAAACTAAAAATTAAGTACATTTATAAAGCTGTCAAAATTTTAAAATTTGAAATACAAAGCTAAAATGTATACAGAAGTTACTGTTATGATGTGCTCAATCCCAGAAGCTAAATTGCTGATAGTTTATTGTTCAAGCTTACAAAAATGCTTCCTATATAAATAGAAACTTTGGATTAATATAACCACTTAAATTTTGTAATATTGACCAATAAGCATAGCTTTATAATATAAAGACAGTATTTTAAAATGCCTATGTTATTTTAACAAGCTAATTCTATAGTCTTTAAAGTACATATATATATATATCTTTTATTAATAATTGTTTTTAAGCTAAAAATAACACTATAAGACTTTATTATATATTATATTTTAGAGTAAACATTTGCGTATTTGATAAAAAAAATTATAATTAAATGTAAAATTTAGGTTTATAATTTTATATAATATTTTGACTTAAACTTTAAATTAAATAAACTAACATTTTATAAATAAACTATAATTAAAGTTATAAAACTAGCTTAGTTATTAATAATTAAATTACAGTTTAAAAAAAAGTAGCTTTTTATTAATAACTTTTAATTATATATATAAAATTATTAAATACTTATATAAAAAAACTAATAAGTCTTTAAGTAAAATTAATAGTTAAAATAATTAAAAAACTTTTTAAAAATATAATTACTAAAAGTAAAATTAAAAAAAAATTAAATTTTATTTATATAGCTTAAAAATATTAAATAAGTTATAATATAAAAATATTTTATAACAATTTATTATTAAAGTACTAAAAATTAATAGCTTTATTTATTAAGTTTATTAATAGTTACTTTAGTAATAACTTAAGATTATATTTTAAAATAATATTTTAAATTTTAAAAAGGCTAAAATATAAGCTTAATTTAGTAATTATAAATAAGTTTAGCTTAATTTAATATATTTTTAAACATATAAAGTTTTTTTTTTAATATTTAAAAAAAAGTAAAATACTATTAAAAAACTAAATTTTTATAATAATATTTTTAGTATAAAGTGTTTTTTCTTAAAATAACTATTTGAAAAATATTAATGCTAATAAATTTATATAAAAATAGTTTTATAAAAGTTAAGTTTAAATTAACTTTATTAATAAAATTTTATTTTTTATTTTAAAAAAAAAATAGTATTGAATATACTAATATAGTTAAAGTTTTTTTACTAATAAAATTTTTAAAATAATATTATAATAGTTATAAATATTAAAAAAGTATTAATTAAATACTATATTAAATTTAACTTTAAAAACTTTAAAAAGCTTTATACTACTCTACTTTTATTTACTATTTTTTTTAATAGTTTAATTTAATTACTAAATACTTTATTAAAAAAATATTAGGTTAAAAAATCTAGTAAATCTATAAACTTTATTTAAAAATTAGCAGTTAATAAATTTTAAAATAAAAATTTCATTTTTTCTTAATATTAGAAAAATTTTAGCTTATATTATTTTAGTTTATATTTTGTTTTTAAAAAGTTATAGTTTATTTTACTTTTTTAATAATTTTTTTTATTTAAGATTTTTACTAGTTTTTAATATTTATTTTTAATTTAGCTTTAACTTTTTTATTACTTTATTAAAAATTTTTAACAGTTTTATTAGCTACTTTAATTATTTAAAAGTATTAAAATAGTTTTATTTAAAAAAAATTAATAATAATACTTATTTAATACTTTTTTAACCTTTATAAAAATCTAATAAATATATAAACTTTAAATAATAATAAGCTATTTTATAACTAATTTTTAAATATGTTTTATAAAATTAAAAAGTAAAAATTATATATAATAATATATATATATATAATAAAAAATAAGACTATAAATAAGTAGTTTAAATTATTATAAATATAAGGTTTTATTTTAAAGCTATACTATATTAAAGATAAACTAATATATAAAATTAAAATAAAAAGCTAACTTTATATAATTTACTTAACTTTAAAATTCATTTTTTTTAGATTTTATTATGTAAATAATTTAAGAATAAATATATTAACTTTAATATATTTTTAAGTAAATAATAAGTATATAAAATTATTTTATAATTATGTAAAAGTTAATTACTTTAGCTCAATTATATTTTAAAATTTTAAAAATATATTAAAAAGATAATATTAAAATAAAATATGTAAAAAAGTTTTTAAATTATATACCTAATAGTTTATTTATAAAAATATTAAATAAAATTTAAAAAATAAAATAACAAATTTACTTTAAAAGCTTTTAATAAATAATTACATAATAATTTTTTTTAAAGTATATTAAGTTTTTTGCAAATTAGTAAGTAAAAAAATATACTATTATAATATTAATAAAAGAATTATATTATTTAAGTATTTTAAATAAAGACTTACTTTAATAATAAAGATATTTTAATAAAATTTTTAATAAAATAATTTTTAATTAAAATATATTATTTTAGATCAAACTTATAATACTATTTAAAAAATTAAATATAAAATATTAAAATTTAAATAATAATACTAGTTATTTTTATATATATTAAAATTTTATAAAAATATTAATACTATTATATATTAGTAATAATAGTTTATTTATTTTATTAACTAGTTTAATCAAAATTTACTAAATATATTAATATTAGCTTAAAAATTAAAAAATAGTTAGCTATTTTAATAATATAATATAAGTTATAATTTTTAAGCTATTTTAAATAGTAAATGTTTTATTATATAAAAAAAATCTAAAAAAAAGATAAATTTTATATATAAGTTTATAAATAATAATCTAATTAAAATAAATATAATTGAATTAAAAAAAAGTATAACTTAATAGTAAATAAAAATATATACTTAGTAATCATTACTAATATTAATAAAAAAGGTAAATTATTTACTAAATGTTTATTATATATTTTATAAATTATCTAAATAGCTAAAAAGATAAAAGAAAGAAAAAAATAATAGTTAAGCTAAATAGAAAAAAATATAACTAATTAAAAGTATAAAAAAATTAACTTAAAAAAAATTATAAAGAAAAAATTAAAACTAAAATTATATAAAAGTAAATAAAAAACTAGTAAAAAAGTTTTTTTTTTAAATAAATAAATAAAATAAAAGCTATTTACTAAAGTTAATAAATGGTTAAAAATTAACTTACTTAAGCTTATATTAGTTAAAATAGATTAATAAATTATAATATTTAGATAATAATTAAAAAATAGATAAAGTTATTAAAAAAATAGCAAAAAAAATACAAAAAACAATAAAAAAAAATTAAAAAGCTAAAAATATACATTTTTGTATAAAAAAAAAAGGCAAAATAATTTATAATTTTACTATTGTTAAAATATATAAAGCAAATTTCTTCTATATTAAATAAAAGTTTTACTAAAAAAATCTATTTTTTTATAAAAAACTTTTATTAAAAAAATAAAGAAATAAAAAATATAAAGTACTAAAAAAAAACTAAAGCTAAAGCAATAAATTTAGCTTAAATTAATAAATAAAAATAATTAAAAAGTTAAGTTAATAATAACTTTAGTAAAAACTTATTTTGAAATAAAAAATGTAAAAGATTAAAACTTTTAGATAATTTTAAAATAAAAAATTTATTTAGTAAATATTTAAGAATACTAGAATTTTATAGCTAAAATCTAATTTTTAAAAAATTTCCTAGTTAAACTTATTTATAAAAAAATAGATATTAAATAAAAACTAAAGTATAGATAAAAGACTAAAATTAGCTATTAAAACTCTATCTATTAAGCTAATAAACTTACAAACCAACTATATATTTAGCTTTTAAAATTTTTAATAGCTGATTTTAATATTGCTTTTTTAGAATTATTATTATTTAAAAATAAAATAATTAAGTAATAAATTAAAAAGCTTATTAAAAAGCTAAAATATTATATAAAAATAATAAAAACCTATATTAATAACTATAGTTTTTGCAATATTAAAAGCTACACTATAAGCTAAAATATATATATATTATATACTATTAAAAATAGCAACATTTTCAAATCTAAAAACTCTAATATATAAATTAAATTAAAATCTTAAAATTAGAACATTTTAAATAAAATATTATAAAATTAAAAATAATAACCTTAATTAATAAAGTTTTTAATTATAATAGAAACAGAAAATAAAAAATATATTTTTTTAATTACTAGGTTAAAGTATATTAAAATTAATAATTTAAAAAATTTAAATTAGCTGCTATTAATTTTAATTAAAGTATAACTTTAATATTGTTTGTATTTTAATCTAATCTAAGATTTTTAAACTAGTAGCTTTAGAGAAAAGTTGTAGTTAAAGCTATTTATTAAATATCTGAAATTGTATAGTTAAAAATATAATATTTACTTATAATTTATTTATCAAACTATCTATTTTAAAACTTATTATATTAGTTAATTGGAAGCAATTTGCTTAAAATTGTTAATTAAGCTATTTATTTATTACTTAATTAGAATTGCAATTCAGTAAGTACTAAACTTACATTATAGTATTTTTTATTACTATAATTTTAATAAATTGTAATTTGATTAAAATTAAAATAAATATAAGCTTTATTTCATATTACCTCTGATTTAGAAGCTAAAATCAGCTTAATATTCAAAGTTAACTGAAGATGAGAAGATAAGGAAGGATTAGTATATAGACTTTGGTAGTTGCGTTGTTCGTTGTAAGTATAATTTGTATGCTTATAACTGCTAAAAAGGACAATATGAATCTAGAACAGCTGGTATCTATTAATAAAAAAGTTAAAAAATTACCAATTATAGATAGTAATAATTGATAAAAAATCCTGTATAATAGAGAATATAGCATTATAATTGATCGTATATTGTAATAAGGTATAGTTTTACAGAATGTAATGTCCAAATGATTAAACTGGTAATCTATCAATTCCGAGATGTTAGTTATACTAATGTAGCTTTACTATCCTAGGAATACTAACCAAGCATAAAAGCTTTAAATTATTTGATATGGCTGAACTGCGCTTAATTCAAGTCAAAGTAACTAAATTTAAAGAATAAATATATTTTTGACAAACCGAATATTCTTTTATGTTATTACAACCACTATAATAGATATATCATTTATATCTTTCTAATTCTGTTTTTGCTCTGATTAAAGAAGTAAGTTTATCACCGCTTGTATCTAGTACCACCCAATTTTCAAAAAGTAGATCATACTAATGGATTTGTTTTAAATTAGCACAATAGTATGTAGAATGATCATAGTCACCTAAAACATATAATTTACTATTATAAATAATAGCTGAATGATCGGACCGGAGTGGGCTTTCAGGTCCTTTGAGAATGAACTTATCACTTGTTATTTTCATTTATTATTAAATATTCATGGAATCTAGAAGGATAGGGATATTTGGATTTGTAATCAAGATAGATGAGAGCGTCGGCTGACAACAGGTAAAACCCACCATAAATTAAAACATTATAATTTTTATAATAGTTTATACTAAATCAGTATAACCTTATAAGTGTCTCTTTTTGAATTATTGTCAGTTGCATCTCACTAAATAAATTAGAAAGAGTTGTATTTGAAGCTATCAACTTGTGAAAATTGTTGCTTTTATAAAATGTAGAGCCGTTTAAAGTATTGTACTTTTTAGCTATAAAAATACTACTATTCAAAGGTAGCTTAAAAATAAGTGAATCGCTTTGCTCGGGACTCTTTATTAAGGAGTAGTATTCATTTTTACGCATATTAATTATTACGAGCCTTAATTTTTTATCAGTGGCATGGCATAACACCACACTAATTGATGAAAAACTTAGATACCTATACTTTAGAATTAATAGATATATAAAAGTAAATATATATAAAAGAAATGTTAGTTTGAATAATATTTTAGTACTTAGCATAGTATTGGAAATCGACCTAAAAGAAATTTAAACTAAGTAGGCTAAAATAGATTTACAAACGAATAAGGCACACTTTATTTTTATATCCACAATTTAGACTGATAACTTCAATTCATTTGTTAAGAGCAGTGGTATATTTAATATATATATATATATAACGTATCACTTTCTTACTCAATTAAATAGCTATTTTTTGGTTAAGCATGTTTTGATTCCTAGAGTTTTGTTAACTAGTATTGAAATCTATGCTTATGTTTTAAATTATATTTAATTTGATAAATTATAATTTATCTATATTATTAGAACCTTTCTAACTAATTAATTAATTAATTTTTCTATAAACATTTATTTGTTAAAAAATATATAAACTTTAATAAGTTAATATATCTGGCATTATATACAAATAAATAAATTTACAATAATAAATCTAAAATATATTTTTCCTTTTTTAGATTTATCTATTTCTTAAACAGGTAAATACTAGGCATATATTTCCAAATTTTAGTTTTTTTTCTTTTTATTGAATATTTAAATAAGTAACTGTAGTAGCTAGATAAGATTTTTAAGTATATATTATATAAAATCTTATCCACTTTTACAACTACTATTTGTAGTTACTTGTTAGTAATATTTATATAAAATTGCTAAGAAATTTATAAAAAACTAAAGGTTATTATAAAAATCAATAAACTTAAAATATTTTTTTATAAAATTTAACTAATCTTTAAATTTTAGAATTTTCAGTATAATTGAATTAAAAATTATTTATTAATAGTAAAAAACTATAAGCTTAATTATTATATATATATATATATATTATAAAATAACTTATATTTATAAATTTAAAAGCTAGCAATTTTAAAAATATAAGTAGCTAATATAGAAATAATAAATATTAAAAAGGAGAAAATATATTATTTAACTATTATAACTTTAGAAAAAAAAGTATAAAAAAAGTTAAAAATAAATAACTTAAGTTTTAGCTAAATAAAAAAGAAAAGAAAATATATAAGTTAAAAAGTAAAAAAAAATTTAAAAAGACTATATATATAACTAACTACTTTTAAAAGTAATTAATTTTAATAGAAAACTAACAAAATTAGTTATAAATTATTATAAATAAATTGTAAAAATGCTAAATTTTATTATATTTTTAGTAAAATTTACTAAAAGTTATATATCTTTAAATTAAGTAAATTTATTATTATTTATTAAATACTATTATTTTTATTAATTTATATAGTGTTAAAGTTACTAATTTAACTTTTTTTAAAAAAATAGCTATAAATTTTATCTATTAAAATAACTAGTATATTAAAAAAAGTATTTAAATAAAAAAAATAAAAAAAGATTATAAAATAAAAATTAATAAAAATAAGTATTATTTACTAAAATACTAAAAGCTTTTTTAAAAAAACTGATAATAAATATAAAAATATTAAATATATTTTATTAAGTAATTAGAAAAACTAAATTAATTATTACTATCTTTTATTATAATTAGAAAAAGAAAGTAGCTAAGCTATAAGTTTTACTTTAAAAATTAATAAAAAAATAAAAAAGTAAAAAATATTATTAAAAGAATTTGCTTAAAAATATATAAAATCTAAAACTATAATAGCTAAAACTTTTAAAATATTTAAAAAAAGAAGGTTTTTAAATTAAAATTTTATTAGTTATTAATTTTTTAGTTAAATTTGGATTTTTTTACTAAAATCTTTAAATTAATACTTTTTAATAAAATACTTAATAACTAAATTATATTAATAAAAAAATTAAAAAATAAATAGTTAATAATAAAAAAGTAGTATAAAGTTTTTTTAAATTTTATAAAAAGCTTATTAAGTGTTTAAATTATTTTTATAAATACTATTATTACTATTTTACTTTATTTTCTAGTTTATAATACTTTATAAATTAAAAAAATCTTATTTAATATAGTAATTTCCTTAACTTAGTATAATTATATAGCTTAACTACTTAAAAATAATGATTACTCTTTATTCAAAATTTAAATAATTTATAAAAATTAAATAGAATTTTTTAAAACATTTTTTAATAGCTTTACTATTATAAATCTAACTTATTTTTAATAAATATTTAGTATAATATTTGCTTTTTAACTTAAAATTATATAAAATAAGCTTAAAAATAAGATATTTTAAACTAAAATATAATATTTTAGTTAATATATTAAGCTTAGATACCTATTATTCTAACTTTATTTTAATTTTATTTTTTAATATTATTGTAAAATTAAGCTAAAATAATATTTTTTATATTAGAAGTTATTTTATTATTTATAAAAGCTTTTATTTAAAACTTTTAAAAATATAGTTTACTTATTATTAAAATAAGCTTTTATTTAAAAAATTATATAATATAATAATATATTAATTTATCTAAATAATTTACTAATAGCTTAATTTACTTTTAAAATAATATTTTATTATAATGTTGTTTAGTTTTTAAATTTTAATATGAACTTTTTATTTTATTATTTAAAATTTATTTAATACTTTTATAAATAAAGTTATTAATAAGCTATTTATTTTTTTATTTTTTATAAACTTTTCTATATTTTATTTATATTACTACTTTATTATATTTTTAAAATTCTAAAATATAACTAAGCTAAAATACTTAACTTTAATTTAATAGAAATTAATATTAAAGTATTTATTTTTAACTTAAGCTTATAATTAGTTAAAATACTTTTAATTTAGAAAATATTTACTTATTATTATAATTATATACTTAATTAACTAAAAAAATTGCTTTTTTATAATAGTATTTATTTATTTAAATAATAAATAATAATTAATTAGCTTTAAAATTTAGTATAATTTTAGTAAACTAAAAATATTTATATTAAAACTAAGTTTGTTAAAAAAGTTGTTATTATTAATAGCTTTTATTTTATAGCTAATTTATTTTTAGCAATATATTTAAAAAATAATTAGTTTATTATTACCAATAAATTCAAAAACTAAAAATTAGTATTTAATATAATAAAAATAACTTAAAGCTTAAATATATCTAAATATTAAAGTATATAAAATAGCTTATTAAATTAAAAGTTTTTCTTTTAGTTTAATAATTTTGTTTTATTATATAAAATAAATTTAGCTAAAATATAAGGTTTATTAAATAGTTAAAAGTATTTATAATATAGATATATTTTATTATTATTATAAATTATAATATAACTATATATTTAAATTTACAAAATAGGTTATAAAGTTATAATTATAGTTATACCTTTTTGATTTTATTAATAATTAAGTTTTAAAGCCTATTTTAGGCTAAAGTATTATAATAGTTATATTTATAAAATATTTAGTAAATTTATATTAAGTAGTATAAATATAAATATTAAAATATAATTTAAGTTATACCTTAATTAAAAAGTTTAAAGTTAGTATAATTATTTAGTAATATATATATACTATAATTATAATTATGCTAATATAATAAATCTATATTTTAAAAGGAAAAGTTATATAAAAATATATTTATAAACTTAAAGTATAAGTTAAGTAATATTTTTATTTTATAATATAACTAGTATTAAAACTATTAAGTTATATTTTAAAATATAAATTAGTTTATACTTATAATTTATAATTTTAATATATTTTGCTTTATTAGAGTATTTTAAAATTAAATAAAAATAAAAGTTTTTAGTATATTATTTAAATAATAAAATCAGCTAAAATTTTAATATACTATATTATAAAGTATTAAATATATATATATATAATATTATATATTAATATGTAAGAAAAAAAATTAATATTATTTAAACTTTGTTTAGTATTAAAATACTTTAAAATATCTGTATAAATATATATTTTAAAGTGATATTAGTAATTTACCTTTTAAATTATTATTTCATTTTTTTATTATTGTATTAGCTAGTTTTATTAAATTTATTAATATTTTATATATCTTTCTAACTTTTTTAATATATAATATTAAAAATTTTATAAAGTATAAATGTTTATAAATATTAAAATTACAATATATATGATAGTTTTTGAAATGAAACATGCTTAACAGTTTTAAACATTTTTAAATTAAAATTATAAAATAATTAAATTTTACCCAAATAAAAATTAGTTACTAGAGCAAATTTCTACTAAAATTAGCACTTAATGTGTAAATGATCAGAAAGTAATTGTGTTGCAGCTTTGAGCTTAATATATTAAGGTTTTTCATGGTAAAATTTTTCAGCTATTATATAAATCAAAAATGTTCTTATACCCATCTATAAAAGTTGCTGTACTTGCAGCTTATTGATGTACCCATTAAATTGAATATTGCCGCTCTAAAGGAAACATACAGATGGCTACTAATCCCGGGCAATTAAGGAATATTCAGCGTATTTTAACATAATTGGAAACGGGTATAGTTTTTAGAAGCTTGCCAAGAATTATATCATAAGTTAAATATATCAACACTAAATATAGAAACAATTTCAATTATTAAGGCTATTTTGAAGGTGGTATTGACATCAATATATTTAATTTTAAAGGACAGCTGCATAAAAAATTTGTTGGAATACACTTGAAGCTACTTACCCCTACAAGCTAACTTGCGAGTGTAAAATAGCTTGAATAGCACCACTCTACAAATATATAAATAAATAAACTAAATGTTTATATGATAGATTTTGTACTAAAGTGTTCTACCCCAAACACCCTTATTACAAGCTACTTTTGTGACAAATTAAAATTTAGTCTAGAAAATTCCAAAATTTGGATTTACCAGTTTTTTAACAGGTTTTTCATGATTGCTACGTATCTAAATGAAATATTTTGAAAATAGTGATTATTAAAATATAATTAGCAGCTTGCCAAAACATCTGTATGTACACCTCACTAAAATCAATTCTACTGTCGACATTATAAACTCAATGATCGAAACAATTTGGTTAACGAAAGTTTGTTTAGTATTCGTATATTAATTACATTGATGCTTGAAATAAATCTTATAAAATACCAGAAAAAGTAATAGTAAACTTATACATTTTTGTATACGCTACAAATAAGTGCAACTGCCGATTTTATGAGGTTCACATAAAAAACATTTATTATTTGTAGGTATATATAATAACTTAGAAGATTACTCTAGAATAACTTTTAAAATCAACGGTTGTCATAAACCGAAAACTCATAGTACTCAGGTTTAGGGTTCAAAATTTGTCTTTCACCATCCAAATAGAGCAAAAATTTGGAATACCAAGTCCCATCGCAGTAGTTAGTGGTGACTACGAAATGATAGAACTTCCATATAAAAAGCACAACCAACACGCCAACCACACAATCCACAGTATAATGGTACGAAGATGCAACCAATATGAATATTCCTAAAAAGGTGAAAGTTCCCATTAAAGCTGCAAAGGTATGACTTAAAGCTGAGTTAACTGCCGATAGAGGGTAATCGGCCCAAACTAAAGCGGTGACTAAGAACATAATAGTATGGCCTGAATACAGAACGTCACCACATGATGACCTAGCTTGAATGAAAAGTAGGTATGCGTCGTACATAAGGTTGGGGTGAGGGTTAGATTCGCAGGTGATCAGCGGGTTTGGTAATATAGTCATAAGGACGAACGGAGTACGGAATAAGTAACCGGTACCCAACGTGAAAATACAACGTCTGAATACCAACAAAGTTCTACGTTCCATCATAAAACAACGGATGAAAGTAAACGCAGGCGCAATTTTAACCATATAATCAGCTAAATCTGGTGCAAAACCCAAAAATTTATAAATAGGGTAAGTAAAATCTAAAAGGGCATCCGGTAGTCGAGTTCGCTTATCCAAAGGTAATTTAAGGCTAGGATTGGCGGTATCCAAATAAGCGTTAGCTAAGCATACGATATAAGTACAACCGAAGAACCACAGTAGCATCAAAAAAGTCAAATAGAACTCTCTAGTGTCGAACCAGAGCTGAAACCAGCTATAAAAACTTTTCTTAGGAGGTGAATTCGAAGTTGTGGTCGATTTCCCTTCCTCTGCTAACGATTCGGTTACTTGGGAATACTCTTCTAATGGGATCAGTTGTACTGGCATCGTTGTCGAATCGATTTATAATAAAAACTTTTAGAAACGGAAATGAAAAAACTAGTAAGATAAAAAAAGTTCTGAAAAGTATCCACAATTTATAGGTTTTTAGTTCCAAAAAGGTTTTTCCATAGCAAATTCGTAATGTTAAAAATTTACAACGCCGTAATTCGTTTAAAGATTGCAATTTTACCGAACAATTGATTAAATTAATTAATTTTTCTAAGTTTCCACTTGCTTTAATTTATAGCTTTATTGCTATAAATAGGTTGAGTTCTGGTTGCTTTTTTAGAGACTTAGGAATCTTTTAGAAGTTCACAAGCTTATAAAATCCGCTATCGGTTTGGCAAAGGGAAAGGTACTGTGGGTACTAGTAACTTACGGATAATGCCAATTTGCAATTAAAGCGCGTGCTTTCAAGGCTATTTTTAAATAGAATATATGTAATTGTTTCCAAAAGCAATGTATTTTACTACGCTTTCATCCTAAACTAATCCTAAACTAATCCTAAATTAATGGCAGCAAGTTTAACTTAAAACCGTAATTTAAGTTGTTTTATCAATCAAATATATATGTTACACTTTACTATTATATATAGCAACATAATTAAAACCTATAACAAAAGTTAAATATACCATTATTGCATTCAGATAGGTAAGACCTTGCTCCACAATAACATACTTGTAAACAGTAGCTTTTCCTTTGCTAATAAAGTATACTTTAGCTAGAAACTGTTTTAACACTAACAACCTATATCCAAAACTTTGTTTATTAAGGATAAAAATTATTATAAGCTAAACTAAAAACCAGCTTTTTAGGTTATTGAAAGATTGCCATAAGCTATAGAAATTTGCTAATATAAGTGAAATTATTTTAATAAAAATATAAAATATATATTAACCATTTTAAGTTATAAACAGCCTTGCAGAAAGTATTTAAATTTTATACAATTAATTGCTTTTTTTAATTTGCAACAAAAATAAAAAACAAAGTAAATTAAAATAGTATAATAAAAGCTTTTTTAAAATTTATTCTTGTAAAGCTTATAGTTAAAAGTTATTAGTTTATTATTTTAATAAATAGTATTCACAAACTTTATAGTTTAGTGTTTTACTTAAATATATCTAAAAACATACTTATTTTATTAACTAACAATGTTTTTACAAATTTACTTTTTATATTTAAAATTATATAAATATTAATATATATAACATTTAGTCTGGAGATCTACATAAAGCTAATATTTAGATTGTATAGTATAAGATGTTATAATAATATAGTAACTATAAATAATGAAAATCTAATTATAAAGATATATCAAAAATTAGTATTATTATTAGTAAAAAATATTGTAATAGTTACAATCTAATAAGTAATAATAATAATATTTATATTAGTTATTTTTTTAATAAAGTTAACTAATATATATATAAATAATAGTTAGTTTATTATTTATATAATAAGAAGTATAAGTTTTTTAGTAGTAAATATATATATATATATATAAAATAGGTAAAATATTTAAATAAAAAATTTACAATAACTTATTTTATAAAATACAGCTTTAATATATCTAAAAAAGTAAACAAAGATAAATAAAAATTATATAATAGTACTAAAAAAACTTACTATTTAATATTAAGTTAGTTATAATAAAGTTTTATAATATATATATAATTATTTTATTTAATATTTATAAAACTAAATATATTATTTATTTAAGCTTTGATAGCTTATACTAGACTTAGTTTATAAATATATCTTATAGTAAAATTAATATAAAATAAATTTAAATAGTAATTAAATATAGTATAATAATAATATAATATAAAAAAATTTATACTAAAAAATATATATTAATTATTTTATAAATTAGAAAATATTTTATTATAAAAAATTTTAAAAATAAAAAACTTATTATTATAGCTTTAAAAAAAGATATATTTATACTAAAATAGCTTTTAAATACCTAATTATATACTTTATAACATTTAGCTATAAATTTTAAGCTTTAACTATTTTATTAAATTTTTTAGCTTATATTTAAATTTTTTTATATCTGCTTATATATTTTTTAAATTAGCTTTACTATTAGTTAGCCTTTTTATTATTTAATATACATTTAAATTATTAAAGCAGCATAAAAATAGCAATTTTATATTAAATATAAAGCTATATTTTAAAATAGCTTAATAGCATTTTAAATAAGCTTTTAAAAAACTTAAATAAAATAATTTAAATAAAGTTATATTTTTATACTTTTAACTATAAAAATACTAATATTAAAACTATTTATTATATATATTAAAAGTAAAATTTTAAATATAATAAGTGTATTATTAAAATATAGCTTTAATAATTAACTTTAAAGCTACTAAATTAGTATAAATTAAAATTTATTATATAGTTAATATTTATAATTTTAATTTAATTAGTATTTATTTATTTATTTTTAATATAGTTATAAAATTATTATATTTTTATAATAAAACTTTAAAAATATAAAAAAGCAGTATTAAATATTTAAAAGTATATTTACTATTAGCAATAAATATATATTTTTAAATTTTTTACATTATAAAATTTTATAGCTTTAGGCTATAAAAATAAAATATTATATTTAATACTTATATTTAAATACAATTAAATTTAATAATTTTTTTAGCTATTATTAATAATTTTTCAAAGTATATTATTATAATAACATTATAAATATATGCTAAAATTTTAATAAAATATTAATATAGTATTAATATACTTATAAAAATAATAATAATAAAATATTTTTATTATATAATTATAAAAAATATAAAGATCTATAGCTTATTTTAATATAGAAGTAAGCTAATAACTATAAAAATTACTATAATTAAATATATATTAAAAAATAATTACATAGTTAGTAATATAGCTAAAATTATTAAATATTTAACTTTTATTATAAGCAAATATAAAAAGTATATATATTATATATATATATTATATTTAATATATATTATATTTATTTTATAGTTAATTTAAATAGACTATAAAATTATAATATTATTTTAAATTTTAAAATAGTTAAATATTAGCTTAATTAATCTAATTTAAATATACTTTTAAAAATATATAACTTATAAAATTATACTTTTATCTATTTATAAATTTTCAAATATAAATAAAATTAGATAGTTTTTAGGCTTTATAAAGTATTAAAGTATTGCTTTAATATTATAATATACTACTAAAATAATTTTAAAAATAATTAATATAAATTAAATAGGTAATTAGCTACTTTTAAAAATAGCTGATTTTTATATAAAAAGCTTAATAAAAATTTAAAAACTTAATATAATTATATTTTAACTAAATAAATATATTTTATTTATTTAGTATTATATATATATATAATTTTAAAACTTTTAGCATATTTTACTAAAAGTTATATAAAAATTAAAACATTTATAAGGTAAATAGTACTTTTAAAAATATTATACCTCCTTAAAATTTAAACATATTAAAATGTATTTAAAAATTCCAAAGAAAAAAAACTTTAATAATTAAAATTATTTATTATATTATAATAAATAATATATTAAA